>JAQIVZ010001101.1:0-40619 GCA_034700945.1 Arrhopalites spinosus | reverse complement strand
TGAAAAAATTGAAAAAATTGAAAAAATTGAAAAAATTGAAAAAATTGAAAAAATTGAAAAAATTGAAAAAATTGAAATTAATTCAAAAAATTGAAAAAATTGAAAAAATTGAAAAAATTGAAATTAATTCAAAAACATTTTTTTTACACAAGCGTAAAGTTTCTTCTTGTGGATTGTAGCCCTTCATATTTTTCATGTAAAATTTTCGTCAAATTATTTTTAAAATAAGAGTCCTCTCCTTCCATAATTGTGTCGAGTCTGACAAAAGTAAGAAAGTTAATAAAATTATTTTAAAATTGTGAATTTAGCAGTAGATTTAGTAGCACTCCAGCCGTCATTGAGAATAAACAGAGGAATATAAAATTACGATATTTGAGAGCAAATATTTTTTTTAATTTTTGCCTCACTCTCTGAACTCCGGGTGGGGGATTGAGAGTCAAATTAACTGATAACATTTAGATTTGATTTTTTTTTAATTTAAAATTCCCACACTAACTTGATTAATTTTACATTGACTTTTAGAAAAAAAACTATTGAAAAGTAATCAGGCTTATCCATTATCCATTATGGAACATTTTATGTTCATTGTTCATACGAGTCATTTTTTGTGGGGCTATGGGTTTTTTCATAGTAAGTGGTAAGTGGTAAGATTTACAAAATACAATGGAGAAGTATATCATGAGAGATGATGTCTAAATTATAATTTATTAGTTTATAGACCTATAAACATGACACATGTCTGGACTTTTCAATTGTTTCAAATGTGAAAAAATTATTGAAACATTTTTGTAAGCTACTAACTTTTATGAAGTAAAACATCTGCCATGTGCAGTGTGCACCCATGGCCCACGTCACTACTCATCACTGACGAGGTGACAGGTGTGTCAATTAAATTTTTACATACCAATTTCTAATTTTATATATGATTAATGACAAAGTCTCACGATTCAATTGAAAGATTGGAAAATAATTTTCCAATTCAGTTAAATACAATTAAATTCAGTTCAAATTATTGAGCTGATGAGCCGATGAACATAGCCTGAGGACCTGTTGTGTGGTAACTAGAGGTATCTCGAAAAATTTTGACATACCTTCCTGCAAAATGTGCTATTCTCTATGTATTAAACGGGGCCTATTAGGTATAGAAGATAGCACATTTTGCCAGGAGGCCAGAGGCCATTGATATCACTTTGAGAATGTTATGTAATAAAACAAGCGTCGCTGTGCTTCACTTATCTGCGGACAAAATATTGACTCTGGGGTGACCTCGCGTTATTTTAGCAAATTTGTCAGTAGTCAGTATAATACCTTTGCTTTGACTTTATTTAGATGGTTAACAATTACAATTACTAGAGGCCTATAAAAAATACTGAATAAGGGACAAAATAGTTAGCCTCGTTTCAAAATTACAGACTTAATTCCATGTCAAGTACAGTTCTTCTTAAATGCACATTTGGTGGAAATTGTACTTGCGCAAGTTTACATTTAAGCAACGTCAGAGCATCCTTTAAGGAAAGAGGGCTACGTACAAATTTTCCCACAAGGGCATTTCACTACGTACAAAATTTTTAATGTTAATTTTGAAGGCAAAATTTAAAGTTTTTTGGATTTTCGACGACCTTTTTGTAAAACTAGAGGGCACTTTTTTATCAAAAAAAGGGCACAAAAATGGCCAAAAATTGTCTGAAAAGGGTCTTTTTGATACATTTGACTAGGTACAATTAATTCTGAGGGCTATGTACAACTCACTTGTACGTAGTTAACATATTAAAAGATGGTCTGAGCAACGTTGACTTATAGACAATTTTACAAGAAGGCCCACGATGTGTAAAACTGTGAATCGTCGTAATTGTCAATTTTCCCTGTTACCATGGATAAACATTTGCAAATGTTTCTTTTTTGAAAATTTGAGAATCAACAAATATCAAAGTAATTAGGGGAGGTGATCTTTGATTAGCTTTTCCACCTGATTTGCGATGACACGTCATGATATTTTTGGATATTTGAACTCAGCTCGCCAAGAGCATTAAAATGATAGGTCGAATGATACTGGTGCCGCGAGGTCACCTACAAATCTATATAGTAGTGTGGTTAATAAAAAATAATTTCCATCATGGAAATTCCATCTTCAAAATTCTATCTCTTTTCAATATTTTTGTAATTTTATTTGAGTTTTCAATTCATGATTCATAAAGCATGACATTCTATAACTCAATTCGGGTCAGCCCGGTTAGTCCGGTCAGCTGAATTTAAGATTATAGGATTGCTCCAGGCCATCCGGGAATATTTCCATTCTTTTCATTTTCAAGTTTAAGCCAAGCCTCTAATGGTTCAAAATATTTTCGAATTGCCTTAGCATTCATTGTTCTCTCACCAGTGAGAGCCTCCAGGGCATCTGGCCAGGGTTTACTAGCTCCCAATTTTAGCATGGCCCTTAAGGGAATTAAAAATCCAGAAACAATTATGAGTTTGAGTAATAATTAATTTTTTTGTCTCTTAAAATTAAATGTATTTGAACTAATAATTAATTAAAATTATGAATTAAATTATTTAATTTCGGAATCGTTATCATTATTAAAATTTCTACTCCTATTCAGGGATATAAAATAAATAAAAAATTTAGTCAATTTACGCCAATTTATTCCCGGCAGCAAGAGATCCATAAAAATCACAATCATGGAGTGGTCCAACATGTCCAGCTACTGAACACAATGACTCTGCAAATTGGAACTGAAGAATTGTTCTTGTAAAATAACGAATCATGTCATAGTCTTGAGCTACATGAAAAATTGTTGGACCGTCCAAAAAATCAGGATTAGTTCGGTCAACAGGGGCAGAGACACCAACGAGTTGTTCAGAAAGTCTCCAGAATTCTTTATTCCAGTCCGATTCGGGGATGACGGGGTTGGAAGCAAAGATATTCCAACGCCAAATATCATTCAAATAATGGAAAGGGAGGGCTGAGACTGTTGAGATGGCTTTACTGAATAGGAAATTAATTTCTGTCTCTGAAAATTTAAAACACAAATATGTCAAATACTCATATGTCAAAATGTCAAATATTAAGGTCATAGACTCAAGACGAGAACTGAAATATTTGTAGGAAAACTTTTGCCTTATTTTGTAAGTTTTCAAGGTTCCCTATTTAATTTTTTATAGTCACCATTATCCTTTAGAAGATCATCAAGTAGTCCAACAGCATACAAATGTTTGGGAGTTGACACACACATGGACATTAACTCTCCAACAGCCTCATGAAATCCATCATTGGCTCCGTCTCTACTCAAATTAAATTTCAAATGGAGAATATGGAGATTGAGATTGAGGAATGATGAAAAAATGAAAAAAGGAAAAAAAATTAATTTCATTAATAATGATCATAGTTTAATAATCTCGAAATTATTTTGAAGATTGAGTGTTGAGTATTGAGTCTAATAAAAAAAATTTATTGTACCTGTACACAGTTGGTAAATTAGCGTACTGCATTCCATACTGGATATGGCCCATTTCATGATGAACCTGAAATAAAATAAGAAATAAAATTTTTAAAATTTGGTAGGCTTTCAATGCTTTCAATCTGAAATAATAAATTTAAAGTTATGTCACAAAATTCACAATATAAAATAAAATTTTCATACTAACAGTGAGGAGATCGTCAAAATTAATGTTTGTACACATTTTGATACTGAAAACATAGACAAAAAAATGAAAACTAAAATAAATATCTAAATGAACAAAAGTAGCTTATAATTATCGGGGGACGTGGATAATGTCATAAAACTCGTAAATGAACCAAACAGAATTTAAGTATCATAAACTACTTTTGTTCATTTAAACTTTACATTCGTGAATAGAAGTATATTAATAATAATTCTTGAACCATTCTCAAATTATTATTAGACAAAATAAATATCTAAAATTAAATAATTTAATAGTGGGAACTGGGAACTACCGATAGTCCTTCGAGTCAGACATGTCCCATGCTGTGGCATGACAGACAACTTCTCTGTCAGTTGGCTTTTCCAACATGGATAAATCAAAGAAAGTTTCTGGGAGGGGCACTATTACAAATTCAAAATTTTAAAATCATAAAATTATAGAATATTGACATAATTCATAATAGTAAAAGTAATAAAAAATAATTTTTATTATAGTATTTATTATTAATTTATTAGTATTCCTTCCCAGCTTTTATTTACTCTTTTACTCTCTTTACTTAATGGTAAAACTTACAGAGACCCATAGACTGATAGAAATCACTGGACAAGTCAAACATATCTCGAACAGTATAATTTTTAGTAATCATATTATCCGTTACATCCAGTGATGGCTTGTCTGGAAATGGGACTCCGATACTGTACAAATTAATCCAAAATCGACCCCACATATCCCCTAGAATGTGTTGCGGAATTGTACCTAAAATTCATGAGTCAATCGTCAAAATTCATAAATCAAAAATCAAAAATCAAACTTTTATAGCACAATATTGAAATTAATTCCCAATACTTTTCACATTTTATTTTCCAACGTTCAACGTTTTTTTTTGTCAGACACTTTTTTGTAAGAGTGTGAAAATATTATTTTACAACAGGAAAATTACAAATAAATTCAACTGACCTTGAATATCTCTCTTGTAGTGTTGACTCAACTTGAGTCGGACGTAGGCATGTAGTTCCTTATACAGAGGAAGAAGTTCTTCATACAAAATTTTGATGGAGTCACTAAAATTTGGATCATCGTAACGAGATCGAAGCTCCGCCCCATAGTCAGCAAAACCATTAAGTTGTGCTAATTTATTTTTCAAGCCTTTGTACTGGAAAAATTTTAAAATAAAATTTAATATTAATCGTTTGATTTTTGATCGAATTTTGAATGCCCTTAAAAATCTCAACATCTTTTTATTGACAATATTTAGAATTTTGAAATTTTGGACGTACAATGCTATATTTGGGTCTCAAGGCTGTGCCCACTTGATCATGCCATCCTTCCCATGCCCACAATTTGTCTTCCCAGGTGGTCGAGGCAGAGCCCAATAAGGCGGTCAATTCGGGTTCCAAGTACATGCACGTGTTATTGGGTTGGGGTAGACAGACAGTGGCCTAAAAATTAAAATAGTTTTACTTTTGAAATTTATTTTTATTATTATTCAAACTTTAGGCAATATGGCAAATGGAAAATAGCCCTTGTGGAATATTTACTAGTTCTCTCTCTCGATCTCTCGATTAGTTTAAAATTTAGATTGTGGCTAGTAATAGCAACTAGTGGCTGGCTTACACCCAAAATGTCGTAAGTATGTCTTATGTACATAATAATTTATTATTAATAAACAATATGTATAAAATATAGCAGAAAAGACTACACGTCATTTTGCTTGCAGGCCAGCCATGTACATGAATTTAGTATTTAAATTGATGTATGTACCGTTCCATAAATATTTCCCATCTCGGAAATGGTGTAGGCCAAACGTTCCATCTCTTCCTATTAAATTTATGATTAATTTTAAATTGTGAAAAAGTACAGACATGTTAAATTATTCAATATTGACATTTGACAAGTTTTGTTGAATTGACACTTTTTTTGTGTTCTAGTTTTTTATTTGGACTACCAAGGATAGGGATAATTTTCCAACTTTCTTCATCTGTCGAATTGTGTCATCAGAGAATCCCGTCGTGTTGAATAGAAGGGATTGATCAAAAGCGGCAGCATTAAATTGAGTCACTTGGGATGACCAGTAGAGCTACAAATGTCCAATAAGATCAATTAGATCAAGTCAATTTAAATTTTAAATTCTTAGATTGTTAGTAAATATATATTTTTTTATAATTCTCATCAGTTTCATCCTACCAGGCTACCCCTACAACCTATTTGTTAGTATTGATCATTGAATTTTTGATATATTGATTATTGTTTATTGTAGAGTATTGTCTGTACTGTTTACCGAGATATTGGCATTGTGTTCCGTGAGATTGGTATTATAATTCCAATCCGCAATAGAGTATTTATTCAACAATTTAGCATAGTCTTCATTGTAGCTGTGAATTATAATTTATAATTAAATTCATCATTCATGAACATTATAGTCTCCCATTAAACTCTTGACTTTGATAATAATTTATTGATTTCATTTTAACATTTTAGTCCTATGTCGCCGGTCGTTCAATTTTAAAATTTCAAAATTATTTTCTTGTAACTTCCCACGTCCATGAATTTAAATAAAATTGATTTAAAATTTTTGTTAAAATAAATTTAAAAAAATACCGTCGTAGAAATTCTTTGGCCTCGTCTTCATTGTCAAGTTGCAAGTTGATGGAGTTGGACACCCTATAATAAGAGAACCATATTATAAAATCTAAATCTGAAATCAATAATCAGAAATTAGAAATAAAATTTTACCTGTTGTGTTGAGAAGCGGCTGAGGTAGCAGAAAAGATGTAGAGTAGAAATAAGAGAGTTGAAACTTTCAAAAAATTATTTCTAATGGACATAGCCATTGTAATTTAATCAAGTCAGATCTTATGGTGTCTCAATTAAATTATAATTAAAAATATTTCAAATAATTGAGCTTGTTAAGTTGTTCAGTATTGAAAACAAAATTAATTCAAATTATACTTTACTGACGATGAGAGATGTTGCGAACAATGCGGATCCTTGTCTTTCTCACTGACTTTTTAGTTGATAATTTAAAATGTGTCATGTGTCGCAAAAATTTGTACAATAAAAACCATTTACCATTTTATCTGTTCCAACTCGTTTGATAAGAATTAATTATTAGAGATATACATGTACTAGAGATGGATATAAGTTAATTTTGTGTTCCATGGGGCCATCAGCATGAGCTTAAGCCACTTGAGTTGGTTCAAATTAAATTCAGCTTGTAACAATCAATTTTATCAGCTCAAGGCTCAGGAGCAGAAATGAGAGAATACAAAAATGTCAGAATTGTCAGATATGCATAATCTAATAAAATTTTGTCAAGTGAAAATAGGAAAATATCTAACTCTCACAACTATAACATTGTACATTTCTACATGAAATTTGTCTATGATTATGTACTAATGAATAAATAAATATTTAAATGGGTTGATTGAATACAGAATACTTGAATAGCAATGTACTTAACACTTTAGTACTCTAAAAAATACCTGAATGAATTATTAGCACTAGTCCATAGTCTCAATCACAATCTTACAATGATGAGTGAGAATAGTACAAGTTATATTGTTACAAGACAGAATTTTGACTGGTTTTGACTTGAATTAGGTTTATTTTACTGTCAGCCTTTTTTACAGACACTTTTACTCTCAATGGGATTCAGGTAAGTGGTAAGAGGATAATGATATTATTAAATTATTTCTTATTTCTTACAAATAAATAAATAAAATAAATACAACACAAGACACTGACACACAACACACAATTTCACATTTCAATTCTTTCAAAGTTGAAAGTTATATACAATATAAGGTGGCAACTTTAAAACCATAAATAATTCAAATTCATAAAATCAACTTTATTGATAATTCATAAATCCCATGGACTTAAACTGAGAAAGTCATTTTGCCTATATGAAATTTCATAACTTCATCTTAATTACCCATTATCCATCAAAACGGCTCAAACTTACTGTTTACCGTAAAAACTCAAATAGTGCACGGGGCGGAAACTCTCAGCATTCTGCATTGAGCATACCTTATGTTATTTGATTATTTGTTATTACATAGAAATGTACATAGTACATAGGTACCTATTCTATTGTACATCTCGACGACAGTGGCTCATGTTATTGTCCACCAAAAAAAATGGAGCTTAGGAGCCTACGTCAATCGGCTCCTACAATTTGATGCTCATGCTAAAAGTAAATTTTGAAGTCAAATTAATTTGTCAGAATTTGTCTCATCTCTAGTTTAAAATAATTAAACATCTCTACTAGTTTAATTAATTATTAATTATTATTGATACTTTGTACTTAAATTTTTTTTAGAACATTTACTAGACAAGTCAGATTTAAGAGGGATTGGGTCACATGACTCACCTGAGAAGGAGAAAGGAAGAGCCAGGGGATTTGATTTGATCGGTTGCTTGACCCAATTTTTCTTGTCACGCTTCACCACCCCTCTGTTTGAAGGAACCCTTTTTCTGGCCACTTCATGTTCCCTTCGCTATCCATTTTCACTCCTTAAGGGTGAGGATTGTAAGAGGACTCAAGTGTATCAGAGACTTTTAATGAGCCTCATTGAGTCTTACGGATTTTTTAGTGGCTATATGATTCATGTTTTTCTATGCAATCTTATTTTCCTATCATTATCAAGTCTCAAATTTTGGCTTGAACATCTTTGGTGAGAATAATTTAAACCATTATTAATTTTGATTAATTTAATAATTTATTCTTTATTTATGAGAAAGTGGTCCAAAATTTTGTCAATGGTCAAAACTTTAAAATCTAATAAAATTTACAATTTAATATAATTTTATTAGCCAAATCGTAACTGATCTGACTCGGACTCAAAGGAATCTTAAGTGTGATTCTGGCTGTTGGATAAGGATGATAAAATTTTTTAAAATGTACCGAAAAATTCAACTTTTAGTTCAAAATTTCAACTCTTGTTTCCATCTCCATTTTATCATTATAATTAAAATTCTTTATGAACTCTGTCTAATATTTTCAATTTATGCTAGCATATAATTTTATCATCAATTATCCATCTCTAGTTTCATTTTCTTCCCCCTCATTGTTACAATTGTTTCTGGAACGGAGGGGGTCATCTTGATGATGGCGTCTCAGACAGGGAGTCTGAGTATGGAGGTCAAGGGGCGGATGAAATTTTTGAGGGATCCTTGGCATAAAAAATTCCTCACAAGTTGTCCTGGTAGGAATTTTCAGTTAAAGATGGTTCATTGGTCATGACTCGTGATTGTTATTTCTTATAATTGGCTGAATAATTTATACAATTTTTACAAGAAAAATTTGAGTGTGACGATTACACAGATAATATGTCGGATTAATTTATTATAATTTGAATTTTGCAGGCTTGTACATTGAAATTGGAAGTAATACACGATATGGCCAATTGGATCGTGCTTACGGAAGGGGAATTCCTCAGGAGGGCTTACGACCCGAGCTGACCGAGGTAGGGGCAACCGATCCTCTGGGGTCACTCCAGCAACATCTGTGTCCACCTTTGACCTTCCAGCGGCTGAAAAAAATCAATAGTTTACAATTCAAGACTTTTAGGCATGATTTCGGTATTGGGTCAGACAGACCAAATTTTATGACTCATCGTTAGTTAACTGTACACTCTAAAAGTTAAATGAGTGGGAAGGTGTAACTTTTACTCCGAATCGGGGGCCCGGTGGTTATACCCTTAGGGAGTAAAATTTAATCCACAAGGAGTAAAAACTCCTCTAATTGGAGTAAAAGTTTTACCACAAAAAGTATGATTTCAGTTTACTCTTTGTACACAATATTGTGGTGTAAAAAATTTGAAATTGACCTTACCTGTTGATCCCATTTGGACGAAATTAGTGAGGACTAAAAGGCTGATTGTCAAAATCCAACAAAAATTCATATTCCCAAACTATTTAGTTCCAAGTTTGATGTTGATTTATTGATTAAGTCAAGTCAAGAACTTGAGTCCAAGATGAATAAATTGTGGGTTTATGGGAAGAATGTTATGGAAATGTAGAGCTTTAAATATATATACTCGATGACTAAATTACATTTTAATGATCGAGTTGAAACAACTAAAATTAATTGACATTAATTATGATTATAATGTTACACATTTTAAAGTCAAACAGTGTACAGTGTACATGCAGTGACGTGTTTATCGAGTTTCCAGGATTTTCTTTTTAGAGTTTTCTCTACACGAAAAAGATAAATTAAGTTGACGTTAATTAATTGTCAATTAAGACATGATTAGATTTTATCTGGAACAGAAGACAGTACCCAGGCGTAATCCTTTCTGAGAAGTTTTGTCTCAGTCAGAAACTTGTGATTTACGCTACCTCAATTACCCGAGACATCATTCTACAATGTAATGAGGCTATCTCAATTTCAGTTAATTGTTTAAAGAAACGGGAGAATTTTTATCTCATTTTTTCAGTAACATCATAAATTGTTGATGATGATTCCACTGTTGAATCTTGTCGATTTTTCCTTCCCGGGGAAGGTTCGTCAAAAAATGTTGCTCCCAAATAATGCCACCTTCAATCTAATTAAATGGTATGCAAACTACGTTCTGAAATGACCCAAAATGTTTTTCATTGATTGTGAATGAGTCAGGAATAGAAACGGGAAAAAATTGGTCACGCATATAGTGGGTCTTAAGGAACGTTTGTGCACTTTAACGTTTTTAAATACAGACTTAGTTTCTTAACTACAATTAATTCCAAAAACTCTTTTCTGCTAGCATTCCCAAAAAATGAAGTCTCAAAAATCCGAAAAAAAGCCACCAAAATTTTTTTCCTTCCGTTGTAAATTTCCTTGTATTTTGGTGACAACTTGTGTTTGAATCTTGGAACTACTACTGTTACTCTAGTATTTTTCACTTGATGAAATTGCAAACTTCATCGTATCTTTGCAGGATATCTACATGTTGCTCTAATCCCTTCAATTATGTAAATTAGAGTTGCTTACATAATCATAATATGCATAATGATTAAAGCTCCACAAAACTGTGTTTTTGGATTTTTTCTGATGCCTGTAGTTAAGGCTGCAAAGGGGGTTCAAAAAGCGATGTGGGACCCTGTACATGGTTTAAAAGGACCATTTTATCCCATCTTGAAAACTATGACCTCTGGAGGTCATTGAAGCTTCAACGAACACTAAGAAAAATTCTTTAAAGTTAAATGACCTCTGGAGCCCTTGCGGTTTCATGCAGCAGAATTGATTTTAGCATTTAGAGGTGGTGAAATTTCGCAAAATATCTGTAATAACTATTCGGGATTCGGGTGGAGCCGTTCAGATTCATAACTTAAAGGATAGAGCCCTTGAAACATGAAGGCTGTATTGATCAAGACAATTTTGCGGGTCTTCACAAATTGTGAATCACAATTGGCGGCTCCAGACCTTAATTCTAAGAAAAGCTGAAATAATTGAAAACAGCAATAGTTACATCGCTTGAGCCCTGTCCATAAATGGGAAAGAGGGTGAAACTCTTGGAAAAATAAAGGATTTATAAGTTAGAATTAATTAGACGTGGAGCCCTTCACATATTGTGGCTGTGGGCTAAGCCGGCCACCTTGCCGTAGAAGTAGCGGGACACATATGTACATGATCATGTATTTAGATGGTGTCCTTTAGGAATGGTGTTCTTTGTCAATATAGGGGCTCCAGGCAGTTATTCTAATAAACTGCTAAAATTTGACAAAATAAATAATTTCCAGGTGTGGAGCCATTGGGAAAAATAATTTAATGTGTTGGAGCCCTTGTAATAATGAAGGCTCTATGCATAGGAAGCGATTCTAGGGTGGAGCTACTCATACGCAAATGCTCCATTGATTTTTAAATTGTGGCTGCTAACTGGACATTAGGGCAAAAATGTCAAGTTAGCAGCCAGCCGCTGTCTGGCAGCCGGCTGCTAACTTGACGCCCATTTCCTGACGCGGAAAAGCGAAATTTCTTTTGGGACCTATTTGACAACTTGTTCCATATCTCTGAGGGTTTCATGATTTCATGAATTTTTAAAATTCCAATTCATGCGGAGACGTCAGTTAACCTCCTCTCCAACAAATTAGAGTAAGAACTCGGAGAGAAAAAAAAATTGTGCGAAACACACAGCAAGCAATCAGCAATGTGTTTCGCCAATTTTTTTTCTCGCCGAGTTCTTACTCTAATTTGTTGGAGAGTAGGTCCAATTACATCACATTGACAATGTTGAGTCATGTCAAACAACAGAATGGCAGGTCACTGAAAACATGGGTTTTAAAAAAAAACCCGATATTTTGAATGACCTATCATTTTGTTTGACATGACCCTACATCGTCACTGTGATGTAAATCTACATTTGTCATTTGCTAACCAACCATTAATTGGAATTCCAAAATTTTATTAAGCCGTTCTAGATATTGACCTTGTGCACTTTAACGTTTTTAGGTCTCACGAGCAATCTCGAAGCTTTAAATGGTAAAATGCTGACAATGTTTTCAACATTAATCTTTCATGTAGAATTTTCTTGACACATTCCTGTGTCCGTGGGTGCAAAATCTTCCATAGCCTAAAACTTCCACCGAGCAAGCTCAAACCTCCGTCAAGACCATTTTCCAAATAATCCCACCATCTCTTAATCTTCCAATAAGGTCATTAACCCCCTCATAATATTTCGATCCCTTGTACAAAGCCGGTTGAATTGGTATTGTGACGTAAGGTTTTGAATTTATGAAAACATTGAGTTGATTCCTTAAACTAAAATTTTTAGCGATGATAGGATCCCAAAATATTTTATGACCCAAGCACACCGTTTTAGCCTCAATAGTAGCCCGACTGAGACACTCCATGGGGCTAGGCCATGGTAATTCTTGGATACGATTTTTCAAATTAATGAAAGCGGGTTCCTTTGACTGATTAAATTCGGATTTAATTATATCACCCTGGTAGAATGTGGCTAGAATTTTGTAGTCTCCCGCTTCAGATTCGGATGCGGCTTCTCCTAATTCTTCAAGGGAGCTCGGTTTTTTCTCCATCAAGGGGACGGCGAGGTGAGCTAATAAATTTTCGCCCCAGTAGTTGAGCAACAGAAAACAAACGACAGTCCAGAGGAGAGACAAGGATTTACATTTTCGCGGCATCTCCATACTTTGACCAATCATTGGTTTATAGGTGGCCAAAAAGGAGGTCATGGGGAGGTCATTTGTTTCACCATCGTACCATAGAATGACACAGAAGTAGGCAAACATGATGACAGATGAGAGGAAAATTGTGAGCCACAGTTGAGGACTATAGGGGCGTAGAGGGCGCTCATGTTCACAGTGGGGAGGGGTTTTCCTGTCACAAAATAGGCGTACGTGTAGTACATGACCGTGACATGGGACACGTGTAGGTCAAGTCCGTTATAGCTTCTAGGGAAACAGAACATGAGGTCAATCCTCTTGGCAATGAGGTCACCCAAACTCCCTGGTTCGGGATCAGTTGGACGAATTTTACGACCCAAGGCGGCTAATTTAAAATCGTAGGTAAAATTGTAGGCCTTTGAGGCCGCAAGGATGACTTGATAGTAGCCCAAAATTTCATTTGAGCTGCTGTTTTGGTTGTTTTGTTTGTGGGTGGGGACGTAATGGGTTGAGATGCTGCACATGGCTATTTTTAGATGTTGGCCTCTTAAATTAATCCTAGAAAATTAAAAAAAATTGAATTTTTAATTTACCCGCCAATATCACCTCTACGGTAGTCAACATGTTTAAACTTATACTTATGAGTTATGTTAAAAAATGAATTGGAATTCTGTCATTCGGATTCGAACCTTGGCATTAAGAGCATGTCTTGATTGATGGGAATATGCTTGGAAAATTTTGAAAATAAAATCCACTCAAAATTTAAATTCTCCACCCAATCCCCATATATTCTTTGGGTTGAAATATCCACTCCAATTTTAAATCTTAATCGTTGAACTCCATCAAAATTGAAAATTGATTCAATTATTGATTTTTGAGCCAGAAAAACATGAAGATTTTCATTCCTCCTCAAAAATTTAAACTCGTCGTTAAAGTTCCGCTCGACCTGCTCTTTAAATTTGTTTATGACTAATGGGTTTTGGCTGTGGCTTTGGCGCTGGTTTTCAAAAATGTGTCCTTGTCCTTGTACTGGGAGTATAAATGAAGATGGACTCTCACTCAAGTGAATTATTTGAGATTGACACGAACCCATAAATTTTCCAAGGATTTCTTGCTCAAGGCGTACAACACCTTGTAACTTTTCTTGCTGTTTTGTGAGAGATGAGTTTGGATTAAAATTGTTTAATTGTGTGGGATAAAATTTTGAATGAAATTCAACCAAATTTAATTCTCCCTCCAATTCCATGAGGAATCTCTTTTTTAGCTGATTGTGAGAGCTCATGCTCATTGATTGTGAGTTTGAGTACCATTGAATTTGAATTTCTATGGAACAGGATTGAGTGTGTTCAATTTTCAATAAAATGTTCAAAATTATCCGAGTACAGGTTGTTCCAGGGGGAATGATTTTAATTGTTGTATAAATGATATGAAAAGTACTGTCGTTATTATTATTGCCTTCATTTTCACAATATGTTTCAAATGATGAAAAGTACAGCCAGACCAGTTAAATGTAAACATAGAGCCAAAACTTGTAGTTTCAACAATGTAAATTTTACACTGAGGAGACGGAGATATGTAAACCCATACACCAAAAAAATGGAGTCATTCCGTTGGAATGGTGAGTGGTGATTGAAATGAAATTATACTGAAGAAAATTAAAAACCCTGCTGCGGTTTCCAAATATGAAAATGAATCTTATCAATGGAATAATACTACTAATAGGTATAAGTACTTTATACCACACATTTTACTTAAAAAGAGTCAAATACATAATGAACCACACGACTTGTAATATTCCAGTGAAGCCGTCAGCTGTCAACCACCAACTCTTTATATATCAAAGCATCTTTTAACGTCAAACGTGGCACGACTATATCACAAATGTACCTTTAAGAAAAGGGGTAAACATGCTTATTGTTTTTTACAGGGATACTTGGTGGCCAATAGGACACTGTTTTCAAAAAAAAGACAAAGGGTTCAGAGTTCAGGGAAAATGGCATTTAAAATTTAAATGGTAATCTTTTGAATACACCGGGTACAGTTCACAGTTAGAAAGGGTTAGGTACACCTATACAAGTAAATAGGGGAATAGGCAAGGTACAAAAAATTGTACCTAGTTTAAAGTTTAACGTTAAAAGATGCCCTCTTATATATCCGTTTTGGTACGTTTTGCCTTTGTTTATACTTATAAATTAAGGTAATTTAATCAAATAATGAAAATTGACTAAAGGAGGGTGATGGGAACGTTTTAGGTGTTTAGGAAATTTTAGACTCATTACTAAATTTTTCTTGCTCTCCTCGTAGCATTCACTTAGGGGGTACTAGAGAGAATCCATTATTTCTACGTCAACTGTTTCTCAATTTTTCGGAGGAGTGAGGAGTGAGTGGGGTTATAATAATTGTAACTCATAATTATAAAAGTTGATGATGATATCCGAGTTTCAATGAACGTTTCTTGCGGGCGGAGTTTTGTATCTGTAATGCTGACCACACAATAATAATACCTGTTTATTTTTCATCCCCGTCAAATCATAATCGATGAAGGAATGGGAAGGAATACTTGGTGCAGGTACTCCATAATCCAAGTTAGCCTATGCCCAACCACTTCGTGAAACCTTGGGCAGGTGAGACAGGTAAAGGGGAAGGTTTGAATCTGATATGAAGCCATATCATGATTTAGTAACGAAATCTCATTTTTTCTAAGACTTCCTTTCCAGGGCTTCCCTCAACCTGTTGTGATAGAATACAGTATACTACGACTATCTACCAAATTTCAGCCCAATCGGTTGAAACACAAAAAAATCCGAGCCCATGCCGTTAAACGCGGGTATAACTTTACCGACATAGATTTTCGGAAGTCTAAAAAGGGGTCGTGATAGTCGTGATCCCAGGATTTCTGGGATCAACCCCTAGCGTGTAGCGGTCTCAATTCTAGTCGATTTTTAATGGACCAATTGTCAAGAATGGTACCACTGCAAAATCCTGGAATTGGATTCAAAATTATTGGAAGATTTTCTCCCAATGTTGGCAATATTTTGAAAAAGTTGTCAATATTGTTGAAAAAAATTCAACATTTTTATTAAAATATTATTATTGCTGTGTGGCTTGAAGCCCATTTCAGTCACTACTAACATTCGCTCATGCGCAAGTTGAAATGAGTTGGTGTTGATTTAGAGTTTTCACAACATTACTTGCAACTTGATTTAAACACCGATCGGTTCTACCTCCAAATAAATTGTACACAAATACCAAAGACTTTGCATAGCATAAAAAACAAATTAAAAATTCCCCGCCACAGTTCATGTACCATCCGAACTACCCGCCGTCTAATTCTAATTCTGGTGACCTCCCAGACCTCCATCCCAAAAATTCCTCCCGACACGAGAAAACCGAGGAATAAAGCCTGAAAGATTAAATAAATTTCAGAGTCTTGAACAGCCAGTCGTTTCGTCTTGAAACTTTCAATGAAGTCCTCCCACTCCTCTGCCCGAATTTGAGCTTGGGTGACGTGCTGCTTTGAAAAATGAATCCGATCCCATTCAGCCCACAACCAATAAATCCCGCTACTCATCAACGTCGCCATCGCCCGGGCCATGTAATCCGTATGAAAATCCTCCAATCCGGCCACTGATGTGAACACATACCCCTGATTCTGCCCACCCGTGACATTGTTATCCCTCAATTTTTTGAGGGGCGCGTACTTCAAATTTGAATTATTTGAATTGTGGCTCATCTTCATTTCCTCCTGAATAACTTTCCAGTAGAATGGGAACACGTCCTTGTAAATGACAAGAGCTGTCTTTGATTTCGAGAGCTCATTGTTGAGAACTTGTGGGAGACCGTCAGCATTAAAGACCGTTGATTGGGTGAGACAATACACCAATAATGTGCGTCTATCCCTGGCTGAATGAACGCCCTCTAGGCCTTTTTCTCTAATTCTCCAATATGCAGGATTCCCATATTTCATATCGATGTAAAGTGGTCTCAAAAATCCACATTCTAAGGCTCTCCCATAAACACAAAATAAATCCAAAGTCCACCTCCTCAATTCTGTTCCCATTCTGAAATGACTTGCAGGGCGGAACAAGACATGAAACTGAAAGTCAGCCATATCATCAATATTTTCAAAACCAGAAAAATAGTCATTGAGTGAACTCGTCTCGTAACTAACGACAGCCTTGTACAACCCGCCAAGGAAAAAACAGGTGACCAGCCAGAAACCAAAGATAATTTTGATTGAAAATATTTTCCCACTCCCATTCACCCTCCCAGGGGGTCGCTCCTCACTTTGGTCCACTGAACATCATAGTAATAGAAGAGACAACTTGTATACTTGGCCGTCTTGGACATGTACAAGGCAAGGCGAGCCAATAAAAAGCTAAGGTACCTGACCAGGGCTGACCATGTCAGGTACCTTAGCTTTTTATTGGCTGTGGGAAAGGGAAACATTGCCGGCAACATTCATGTACATATGGGGTTCCCTTCTAAAGGGGCTGGGATTCCCTCTCCCTTTGCAAGAATTTTTTTTCAAAACCGTCTCTTCCTTCTTCCTTGACTTTGGTCAATGAGGATGGCAAAGAGCCAAATGAGGGTGGTGATGAGGTCACGAATTGACCCCATGTCCATTGATCTTGATTCATATGTCAGGGTCAGAGTCAGGGCGGGAGTCCAAATATTCCAAGTGAGGATGAGGGTGACCCCTAAGGCGGAAATGAGGAGAAAGTACCATGCAGAGACTTGAAAGGGAGTGAAATAAATTTCAAATGAAGTCCTCCTCTTCCTCGTCCCTTCCATCGTGACGAGAGCCACTTGATGTATTTTTGACAGCAAGACCAAATTTTGAGGGTGGTCAGTGTGGTCACTGTTGTCAGAGTTGTCACTCTTCAATTGTTGTCTGGAGGATAGGAACGTAGACTGTGGAAACGAGTCTTTTAGAGATGAATTATAATAATCGTCATCATGACTGGCGTTAAAATTATCAGAAAAAAATCGCAGTGTCGACAGATGGAGTGAGATGGGTTGTGTCAAGTCAAATGAAGAAATTGACTTGTCCCGTTCTCGTCGGTCTACACGAGAACTAGAATAGGAATTTATATTGTGCTTCTTATGGTCAACCCATTGCCAACAAATATGTCGTCCAGATTCCATCACCCTCGAGAGGCTAGAGGTCATGTCCACAAAACAAGATTTTGAATTTGATTCTTTGGATTTTTTTGAACATGTGAATGTTTCCCAGTTCGTTATAGCCGGACCGTTTCCGCTGCTGCTGGTACTACCAAATTGTGTTCATTTGGGACAACAATAGGAACAGAGGGACCATCCATGATGAATTTGAATTTTGGGAATGATTTTATTTTTGTTTCCATAAAAGAGAATAAAGAGTGGGTATGTGACATATTTTTTGAATAAGGTGGCCTTAATTTTTTCTACATAATTTAACTCGAATAATGTAGGTTGAAATTCATTGAAATTGTCATTGTCGTCGCGTTGCGTCATTAGTACAAAATATTTGGGATACTGAAACAGTTTTGATTCGACATGTAAAAGATCTTGTATTTCATGCCGGTACTCAAATTGTGACCCAGTTTAGAAATCTGTACTGGAGGTCACAAGGTCAATATGAATGGGCATAAAGTGGTGCAAATCAAATAATTTTAAACTAATGTTCTAGGGAAAAATTAAATGCCAGTTTGCGTAATCTTCAATGATCACGTGTTTGATTTTATATAAGTACAGTGTCATCATGATAGCTCATGGAGTGTACTTGGCAAATAGATGGAATCCCATGAGTCCAGCCCAGTCAAATTAATTATCTTAATCAGCAATTGTGACCTAGTTGTTAATTTTGAGTCTAAAAATATTGTGGGTTCAATTTTAGGCCCTTTAAATGGAAGTTCAAAAAAACAGCCAAGCTTCCATGAGTTGCATACTCATGGAAATTTCTGACGCTACGGGCCTGCCTGTTGTAAATAACACAATTGAAAAAAACTATAAGAAGCTTATAATTTCCCAAAATATAATTGAACGGCCCAGAATAACATTCATTTCTCATATAGCCCCAGCTGTTTTTGGATGCACCTTGTATGTATGTACGCTTGTGCAAGCAAGTGCAGCCGAGGTTTGTCTTAAAAAATCGGGGCGATTTGGGAGACGAATGTTATTCTAGGCCGTTCACAGGGGCGGCGCCAGCAAAAATTATGGGCAAAGCAATGAGGATTTAACGTGGGTATTTTTAGGGTTTTTTGGGTCAAAAGTTCATTTTTATCTAGTTTTAATTTTTTTTCTTGAAAATTAGGGCAAAGCATTTGCTTGCTTTGCTTGTGCCTGGCGCCGCCACTGGCCGTTCAATTTAAATTATTATATGACTGTTTGTAGGATTTAGGATTGAATGGTTGAATTGGGAAAACAAAAATTATTATCTTGTCACTTCTCATTTGTGGTCATGGCGAGATTGGCAAACCAGCCTTCCGGCTGGTATTGCCGGTTAGACTTTGTTGCTGCCGACAAATAGCTCAGCATTTCATTCAACCAGCGTGGCAATATTTTTTCATCTGAAATTCTCAAGTTGGTAGTCAACATCGGAACAAGATCTGGGTTAATTTATTATCATGCATATAATATTTAAATTTAGCCATGAATTCAATTGGTTGTACTTTACCTAACAACTGCACTAAAGAAACAAAATTGAGCGGAGATGAGATTACGGATTGACTTTAATCCACTGGTTAATGTATTGCAACTCACGGTCCCGAAATTCAAGGACTACACCAAGCCAACTATGTCGCACGAGCACCAACGAAAGTATTCATACACGTGGATTGGAATTTTTCATTTTTACTGAAAATCTGAATTTTAAATATTAACTTATAGCCCCACTCTTGATTATTTGAAACCCTATTATAAACGGCATTGTGCATTAGTCCTGCAAAATACTCACTATGATTTCCTGAATCAATTCTGACATCGGGATCTTGAGGCAACATGCACATTCACATTGCACGTGCCTATGCATCTACATTTTTAAGAGGGATTGAGGGATCCAACTTTTATGCATACATTTCCTATTCAATAGCAGGGAAAATTCAACAACTCCTTAGTCTCTTTCAATTGTCCCATCAATTCTCGCTTAGTTTTATTTCAAGCACTATTCTGTCTAACATTTTAATCAAGAGTTCTACAATCTACAACTTAATAGGTATAATTCAGGGTATGAGTAGCAATAAATTGTCCACGTGGATAAATACTTTGAGTGTGCTTAGTTCCTGAATATCAAAATGAACTTGATTGAGTCCTGGAGTTTTGAGACCATGAGTTGGAATCCATTAACTGAGGACTGGTAGCTACAACGGGCTAATGTTAATCACTAATCTCATATCCGCTCAAATGTGTTTCTCCAGTCCAGGTTTTTGATAATGCACAAGAAAATGAATTCATGACTAAATTAATATATTAAATGCGTCAAAAAAATTAATTCTGGACTTGACTTCTAACTGGAGAATTTAGGATGAGTTAAAATGAACTTACAGGAAATTCAACGAAAAATTCTAAAAAGTTTTATTCCATCATTTAAGTCCAAGGTTAGAATTGAACTATAAAAGTCAAAACGGGCTGTGTTTCAACATCAGTTGGCAGTTGCTACTACATTTAGAAGGAGACTGAACCAAGTTTTACACAGTAAAATTTCATTTATAACAATGAAAGTACTCATGATATTGCTCATATGTGGTACAGCCACTTTGTCCATTGTCAGTTCTGTGCTGGCCGCAGACAGAAATCAGAAACGTAAGTTGAAAAGTTTTTAAAATTTAAATAAAATGATCAATCATTCCAGATTCATGTCTTGTTTCTCAAGAATAATTACATTATGATTTATATTTTTGTCACATTTTTTCAGCCTATAAGGTGGTGTGTTATCTTGAAAGTTGGGCTAATTATCGTACTGGTGAAGGAAAGTTCCTGATAGAACATATTGACCCCTTCCTCTGTACCCATCTTGTTTATGGCTTTGCCAAACTGGCAAACAACCAAATTGCTGCTAACGATCCTTACCTTGATCTTAAAGAAAATTGGGGATTAGGTACATGATAAATTTTCAATTACGTCATAAAATGACCCAAATTTTTCTAATCTATAACTAGTGTGTACTAAATAAAATACACATTGGGGTTTTTGTTTTACCCAATAAAAATGATCTTATCATGTGTGGAGCAGTCAATGTTTCGCAGTGAACCATCAGAGATTTGAAATAATATAAGATGTTTAGCAGATAGTAATTTAAATATAATTTTGCAGGAGCTTACGAGAGGTTTAATAACATGAAAAAGAGAAATCCGCAATTGAGCACACTCATCGCAATTGGGGGACCGGCTGAATTATCTCTCAAGTACTCGACTGTATGACAATTCATTCCTTGAATGACTCACTCCAACAAAAATTATGATATTATTTTCTGTTCACTTGTGTACACATGAATTTTTTGGAACACAGATGGCGGCCGACCCAGGAGCTCGTGCCACATTTGTAAAAAGTGTCGTTGACTTTTGTAAAAAATACAACTTTGATGGTTTGGACATAGACTGGCAGGTAGGAGGAAATATTCATATTTGTTTCCATGAAATGACTGAATTTCTAAAAAATTGTTTAACTGAATAGTACCCTGCCAATAATGGAGGGGCACGAGCGGACAAAGTGGGTCACTACAAATTACATGTTAATTCTAATTTCTTTTATGGTTGTCATAATTGGAAGAATTTAATCTTTACAAGTGAATATTATATATAATTAAATCTTCTTGTGTGTTTTGTAGCAAAATTTTGTCACTCTTTTGAAAGAGCTCAAAGAAGAATTTGAGCCTCATGGTTTTCTGTTGACTGCCGCCGTTTCCGCTAAAAAATCCATAATTGATACAGCCTACGATATTCCACAGGTTTCCAAGTCAGTCCTAAACAGGCCTAAATTGATTTCATTATTTTCATGCATTTGAACATTTAAGTTCATCGACATTATCCTATATGGTATCCCCTCTCATCAATATGAGATCTCATCCTTTGTTGTTAATGTAGGTACTTGGACTTTATTAATGTGATGACGTACGACTTTCATGGCCCTTGGGAAAGACAGACGGGCCACAATGCCCCACTCTATGTCCGGTCTGAGGAACCTGAAAGCGACAAAATTCTCAATGTTGTGAGTATCATAAAGAATTTAAAGTTTGATGAAATGATGACTCATAAAATTCCATTATAATGGCTTGAGCGTACAAAGCAACGCCAAGTTATATTGCATAGAAACCTTCGTGCTCTCCACACGAGCCGAAACTAAAAATGACACAGTGAAGAGTAAAAAGAATTCATAGTGTACACTTTCCTACTTTGTATGTTTGCTCAAGTTGTGGTGGAGAAGACAGGTCACTATGTATATTTGAATATTTTAAGATTACGCAATCAATTACTGGATAAACCAAGGAGCAGACCGCAAAAAGATTATACTTGGTACCGCAGCATATGGCAGTTCCTTCACTCTTCTAAATCCTGGTAATAATAAACTAGGTGCACCCTCACTTGTTCCCGGTTTAGCAGGGTCACTTACGAAGTCTCCCGGAATCCTTGGGTACAACGAGGTGATAATTTCTAAGCCATTTCACGTATTTAGGGACTCCAAAGTAATTTTCAGCTTGAATGAGTCAATTTTTTGTTTCGTATTTTTATTCCTTCCTTCCAGGTTTGTCTGAAGGTTAAAGAGGGATGGACTGAAGTCTTCCCAGCAAAGGTTGAAGCCCCTTACGCTTACAAGGGTAACCAATGGGTTGGCTATGACAATAAAAATAGTGTTGAGATTAAGGTAATTACTATTTAGTCAAATGTCAAATACCATGAGTATGAGATGGCACAATTAATACATGAGGTCGTTTATTTTCTTTGAATGCACAGGTGGATTATCTCATTAAAAATAACCTTGGTGGTGCCATGATGTACTCATTAGACACAGACGACTTTCGAGGGAAATGTTTTAATGAAAACTATCCTCTGCTTAGAACAATTGCCATCAAATTGAATGGCGATTCTGTTGTAGATGTGAGTATACTAACGGTTATTTTTTAAAAACTTACAGTTTCATGCTACATGCCACATGCTGACTCGAGAAATTGACTGCAATGAATCAGTTTTTTATTCATGTGTGCAAAAGAGTTATTTAAAATCTAATCATTTTTCTATTTAATGAACTGAAATGACAAGAATACAAATTTTTTTATAAAGCAAACCGTGCCGCCGGAAGAGATCGGGGAAACAACTGCAACTGCAACTCCACCCACAGAGTCTTCTTTCCAGTGTACTCAAGATGGGTACTTTCGTGATCCAAACGATTGTGCAAAATTTTACTTCTGTGTTTCTCAAGGAAATGGGGAATATGCAAGGTATTCATATACATGTGGCGATGGATTAGCATTTGACGAAAATTTGAGGGTCTGCACCAATCGTGACCAAGTCCCAGGTTGTTAGTAAACATTATTGTTATTGTGATTGCATATTTCTAATTCTAGTTCAAGGGTTTAAGTTAGATCTTCCATCCTCATCAACGATGATAAGGACATGATGAAATGAGGATGAGTTTCAGAAAAGGGCCTGGTGGGAATCATCCAAGTGACCCTTCTCCACTCATATGTCCTAGTTAAATAAAAATGATTTTACGTCGCTGCCGAAGTAAAGTCACTTTTAGTAGGAGTAGAGATGGGTCATTGTCATGGTTTCGCAAATCCCAACGGGTCCTATTCTGTTACTCATCCTCATTTCATTGTCCTTATCGTCATTGAGGAGGATTTGTTTCTGTCCACAGATACTTGTCATTTGTGTGTACCATGGAAGAATGGTGTATGTCGATGGCTAGGAAGCAAAATGACCAATTTACATTTTTTCTGCCAGATAACCTGTGGATATTTTTAAACGGTGGTGGCGCCGTTGTATCTGTACAACGTTTAAAAATATGCACAGGTTATCTGGCAGGAAAAATGTAAATTGGTCGTTTTGCTTCCTAGCCATCGATATACAATTAGAGTAGTAATAAATATACGTGCAGTGCGAACTTCAACGTGTACCTTTTTATTTCTCACATGAACACTATATGGTGATTTTACACGGTGTTGGTTTCATCATAAAAATATCGTCGTCATACTGTCCATTTATTTTAACGTGTGACATGTGAGATTTCGATTTTGGACTAATTTTCCCATGACTTGAATCATGCAGTTTGATATCTGAATTTGAAAATTGGATTGCTCATTGCTCCCATTAACTCCCATAGGTCAAATTATTTATGGGGTCATTGATATATTTTTCTTTTTGTGCGTTTCTCCAGAGCTTACAGCCGTTTTACTATTTTACGGTTACTGGTTACAAGGCTCTTGAAAAAATGTTAAAAAATTCACAAAGTACCTTTCAAAACACATGAACACAAAAAAAGGTTAAATGATTTTGAGTCTGAGACCAAGACTGGGTAAATACTGTCGTGTCAAGTGGACAGATGACAGAGGGGACACTTGAATGACATTAAAAATCTTGATCCGTCTCCATGGAGCTTCTTTTGTTTTCCCACCGTGACCTTTAATCGTTGACCGTCGCCCTCACAATTTGCGATTTGAAATTTTTCCTTGGCCAGTTTGCCATTTTGTATTTCAGCTTCATATCGAAAAGCTTGAACATGGCTGGTCAAAATTTCCACCCTTTCTAACAATTTCTTGGTAATTTTCCTCACCCTTACAATTGTGAAAAGGACACCCCTTACCTCAACTCTTGACCCAATTTTTGTCAAGACATTGGGAATTTATTTAAAAAATTTTCACAGTTTATCAAGTCTCTATTTTAACACTTGGCACTTGGAGACTTTCAAATTAGATTAAACGATTTTCAGCAACAGTGTGTAAATACTCTGCTGTGTCCAGTGAACAGGTGACAAAGGGCTTTTCTGTCACTCTCACTTGTCCACTGGACACTTTGGTGACATTAAAATCTTGATGCGTTGCCATGGAGCTTTTTCTATTTTCCCACCATGACCTTCAACCGCCAGCCCCCACAATTCACAATTGGGAGTTTGTTCTTGGCCGATTCGTCGTTTCAACTTCTTCTCGACAAGCTTGAACATGTCTCGTCAAAACTCCCACCCTTTTTTCATAATTTCTTCAACTTTCTTGATAATTTTCCTCACCCTTAAAACTGTGAGAGGGACACCCATGACCTCAACTCTTGACCCAAATATGGCCATGGATTTGGGAATTTATTTGAACCAAAATCAGGGAAATTGTTTCGTCTACATTGAGGAGCAGAAGAGGAGTCTGAGGATGAGGGAGGTCATCCACTCAATTTACATCAACAAGACCAAAATAATTAATCCCATTCCAATTCAACCCAATCAAAATCACAGCCAGCCCAAGGCAAAATTATTTGGGAATGTCATTAACAATTTGAAACATTTAAATTGCTACGTCGCCATCTTTGATCATGACCAAACCCCAGGGTCATTTGACAAGAAAATTTATTACAAATTTGAGAAATTTTTACATCGTTATATCTACATTGGGAATAAAATATTTAGACCAGAGGAAATAATTTTATTGACTCCTACAAAAACAAAATTTGACCCCAAAGATTCCTCAGCAATTGAAAATATTTTGCCAAAGGGATTGCATTGGTCAAATGCATTCCTCATTGAGTATTTTGCGCATGAGCAATATCCCGATCTCAATAGGAGAAAAAATATTCAAAATTCATGGTGTATTTCCTGCAGTGTTCGTTATTATAATTACATTGTTCATGAATTTGAATGTGCCGTCAACTCAAATTCAAATTCAAATTCAAGTTCATCTTGTCACGAGAAAATGACCCAATGTCATCACGAAGCGTACAAAGACAAAATTAATTGGCTGGCGCGTCTCAGTCGAAATGATGCCACCTCCAACAACATTCAGGTCAAGATTAAATGAGACAAAAAATTCAACCGTCTCATATTTCAAAAATGAGCAACCTCAAGGTTTGTAACTCAACTTTGCCGCCGAATTTTTATTAGACAATCAAAACAGAACCAAGGACTCAAAATATTACGACGGGTTTTTGGTTTACACGTCAGCTATGGTCAATTTTGAAGAGCATCATCAGTTTCAATTGATTCTTGTGGGTCACACAAAATTATTTAAATTTATTACGGCTGACCGGGTCAGTGAGGTCAAGTCGTCGTTCATGATTTATTTGGCCCCATTTCAATATCAAGTCTGGCTCGTCCTGGGTCTCTCCCTTACGGTGACGTCACTCCTCCTCTGTCTCATTTATTGGAAAAGTGGGGCAGAAAATTCAAATGTGGTCTCATCTTGTGTCACGTGGGTCTTCTCCATTGTGATTGACCAATGCCGGAGAGATAGGCTCCTCCTATCGACGAATCAAAATGTCAAATTTTGTGGCTTGACCTTTGCCTTGTGGCTCATGACGACGCTCATCCTCGGGAGTTTTTACAAGGGGATCATCAAGTCCGAGTACACCACCGGCGACTCGGCCGTCACCTACTGGACCCACATCAGCCAATTCAATTTGAGTCGGGACAATTTCACAGTTTGGGTCGCCGAGGAGGGCATCGATTGCTCTCATTTTGACAAACAATCAGTCCAATGGGGCTGGGAATTTTTTGAATACCACATCGATTTTGGTGCAAAAAAGGGTCGATTTTTGGATCGATTGCTTACTTTTGCACAGTGGAGCATAGACCTCTGTCATCGTATATGCTATGGACTATACAACGATTACACACAATGGTCCACAATGAGTAGTGGGCCATTTTGGAATTCAAAATGCCCACAAATTAATCCATGTAGTTATGTGCCCATGAAATTATGACAATGTTGAATCGAACGAGGGTCACATGTCCCAGTGAATTGGACCATATGGGCAAAGGTCATGCACTGACGTCGCCAGGGAATGTGTTGATTGTACTGGAAGGAGAATTTGAATTTTTCTGGGAAAAATTTCAAGTGGCCATGGAGAAGAATCCGACAGTAAAATTTGGACACAATCGACACGTCCCGGACAATTTCCTCAAAATCCCCACATGCTTCGACTTCGACACCAATCAAGTTGTTTACAAGCCCCTGGTGGATTTAATTCCGCATCGAATGAAGATTCTCATGAGCTCTGGGATTTATTCTTGGAAGGAGAGGGAGATGAAATTCTCGGGGTGGAGTCGGGACAAATTGCGGGAGTGGTGGGAAGCCAAGGAAAATTTGGAGAATGATGGCAATATTTTTAAGCCCCTGGGGCTCTATGGGTCGGACATTCATTTAGTTTTTCAATTGTGTGGGCTACTGGCCACCCTGGGGGTTGGGGTCTTCATCATCGAATTTGTGGGGAGGTCAGTCAGGAGACTTATTTTCTTGAGAGCTGCGGCTGTAGGGGTCTAATTTTTTGATTGACTTTAAGTTTTATATGCCCTTTGCTCTTGAATCAAGACCCTTGATAAATATTTTTGTTGTGAAAATAGCCCTTATATGATAATGTAATGTTCATAACTATTATGTTTAGTTTTTATTTTAAAAATCTAATTTCAATTTCATGCTATCTTGATTGTTGATCAAGTATCAATGTGACATTTAGGTTATCGTACATTTTCATGTTAATATCTCATGGCTGTTGTCATATGTCGTTTGATTTTAAATGGTCACAGTTCACACCCACAACACATGAGTTTAGTCCTTTTTCATAGTGTCACGTCCATCCCGAAGTTTTTGGAAATGACCTGCACTCAGAAACTTGAATAATCTGCAGAAATAAAAGTAAATGAATAATAATTATTTAAATTAAATTGGCAATTACTAATTTAATTAAATCTTTAATTATCCAATCCATGCATAAATGTACGAGTAAAGTTTGTATTCTTTTTATTTCTAAAATAAACTATTAAATCATAAATTCTATGTAATAGTTTGTAGTTACTGAGCAGCAAGGAATGGTTGATAGACAAAAATGTAGACCATTGGTATAAATGGAGAGACTGCAATCCAACATTCATTCAATTTATTGGCCATTCCAACAAGACAGAGATGAGCACATCTCTCGGCTGTCATCCGGTTATCTTCTGGTGTCATTTCTTGATTAAATGTCTACATCAATTTCACCATTTGACATTGAATAATTATTTTGACATGGTGTAGCAATTATAACTACAAAATCTTGTAGTATTCTAGTTTTCTAGTTTCATAAATAAAAATGAAATAATAAATATTTCAGTTCTGAATTCTGAATTTATACCTGTCCCGATTTATCGGTGAAAGCAGCAGGTAAAAATCCAGAGAAAGTTGGTCCAGGACAGAGTAGGGTGACGTCAATATTTTTGCCAAATGTTTCACTTCGAAGACTTTCAAAGTAGCCCTATAATTATAAATTAAATTATTTGTTATCAAAAATTTAATTATTATCATTAAAATATAAAAAATATGAAATCCACAATTATTAAATAAATTATTATTATTATATTATTGTAGTGTCCAACAGAAACAGATTTTTTCAACTTAAAAATTACATGTAGAGCATGTTTAGTGGCTGTATAAGTGGCTGAATTAGGGGCACCAATTTTCCCAGCAATACTTGACATGACAGCAAGTTGACCTCCACCAACTTTTAAAAAGTGACGGAGGACAATTCGGCTCATATTCACCAGTGAGAAGACATTCTAGGGCAATTTAACAAATTATCAAAAGTCAGAGGTCATGGCGAAAGAGTGAAAGTATAAAATATTTTTCAACCATTTCAACATTTAATTGTTTAAACTAGATTATAAAATCTTGTGGATTAATTTAGACTTTTTGAACTGACCAGGTCAAACATTTCTTTGTCAACTTGGAGTTCAATGTCATGTCAAAAGGCTCTTTGTGAACGTCCAGCATTACTTATGAGAACATCCAGCTAATTAAAAGGACAAAATTATTATTATTTCTTACACAACAAAGTTATAAAATTGATCTGCTGATCATTTAAAATTTAAATAAAATAATTTGATTCTTGAACCCAGTTTACAATTTAAGATTTATTGGACAAGCTGATTACATCAGTTCATAATTTAAATATTCTTTCTATCGGGTAAAAAAATGTTTCTATCGGGAAAATAAAATAGTTTATCGGGAAAAAGAAATTATTTCATTTAAGTTCAGTTGATTTTACTTTTTCAAAATGTGCCATGATTTTATTGAATGCTTGTTCATGGGCAGGAATGTCCGTCATGTTTAATGGCAGGACTAAAATGTCATTGTCCTCCAGCTTTGGATTTGCATCTACATAAAACCATGTTGACATGTTGAGTGTATAATTTAATTAACATTAAATACAATTAAATAATATTATTTAAACATGGAGTATGGAGTATGGACCTAGGCATGATTTCTTGACTCTGTCAAGCTCCGCAGTACGTCGGGCTGTGAGAATTAATTTTGCATTACAATTTGCCAATTCTTTTGCAATGGCTTCACCAATTCCACTGGAGGCTCCAGTTATCCATACCACTTTTCCCTCGTAGGCCCTCTCTGTGAATATTTTACAATTCATCAATTCATTTTACAACAAGGGAATGATGTAGCCCATCTGTCAGTAGTTCATTGATTGACCTTTGGCCTTTGAACTGACACAAGTACCGACTACCGACCAGTGAGAAATGAGAAAAATTTTACAATTGACTTACGAGGGGATTGGCCAAATTTAGTTGAGAGGAATGTCAAAATGTCGGAGTCAGCGAGACAAATTATGAGAACGCAGATTGAGATGAAACTCACAAAGGCCCAAAATATTAAACCAATTAAATCCATATTTATATTATTGATTCAATAATTATTGAATCACCCACAGTTGAGAAAATTAAATTAGGGAAAACTCAGAAAAATATTAAAGTTTAAACGGATGTTCCCGTGCCCTAGTGCACTAGTACTAGTGGAGAATATAAAATGTGTAAAAGTTCCATGTTGATGAATGATGAGTCATGTGGACTGACTCCTAGCTAATCAGTGGAGGAGGAGGCAGGGAAGAGGTCAGAAGTCAGATAAAAAAAGTCAGGACTAGTCAAGAGTCAAGAGCAAATCATGGACAATTTTTTGTTCCATTGAAACTTGATTAATTTTAAGTAGCAAAGAACTCTTGTCCTCTTGTGGCAGTTGTGGCTCTTTTAAAATATCAGACTTAAAATTAAAGTGGGAATTTACTAGGAGAAATTGTCCAAAAGCTTCATCGTCAGAGAAATTTTTATATACAGGCCAGTCACACGACTGATATTTGATAAACTTGGAAATTAGGAGTTGGGATGATTTTGAATTTTGAGACGAAATTGACCTTGAGAAAGCTGATAGCCAGAATCCAGCATATCATCAACTTTTTATGACCCCTAACAAGAAATAATACAGTAAATAAAAGTAGCAAGTAGCATTCGTCGGCCTCCAGGCAAAATCTGGTATCTATTTTTTTTCTATGCGCCCTTCACGTTTGAAATGCATAGAAAAAAAGCATTGAGCAAAAATAGATACCAGATTTTGCCTGGAGGCCGACGCATTTATATTTATTTAGCAGGATCATGATTCATGATCTTATGATAGTCATGACCACGGGATCATTACAATAATAGTTGTGTTTAAGTACAATAATAATTATTAATTATTGACAAATTGTCATCGTCGTCAGTAAGAGTTGTTTGAGATTTGATCCCACATGTATCATTCAAATGTAACCATGTTTTTTCCGTAGCCCCTTCCCCTTGGAGGGTGACATGAGTTAAGAAGCAAACGATGAGAATATATTGTACCAGGCCCATTTTCAAATTTTGAAGGAAATTGGGGAAACTTCTCTGCTACAGAAAATTATGTGCAATGTGGGGACAGATTAACAGATTAGCTTTAGCCTCAGATTTGAGATTAAAAATGTTTAACTTTTACAAAACATCACTACAGATATAATAACTGTTGTCGTGGTGTTTGTTTTATAGATTTTATACCTATTAGCCTATTACTAATAGGCTAATAGGTATACATGTTCAATTGGTTATTGATTTATTGTACAAGAAGGAATGTCAAGGAAAATTGAAGACAGACGTACTGATATTCGTATTTGTTAAGGGATATTAAATTTTTATTTTTTATTTTTCTCACTGTGTAAAAATTACAAATCATAATAAAATTTTACAAATAAAAATGTATCTTACAATGCTGCAATGTGAAAGATGGGGACAGTAGTCATCTTCAATTTTTCTTCATGTGACGAGTTGCAAGTTTTTTCAAATGAGTCACTCTTAAATACCTGAATAAAAACACATTTAAGTCATTTAACATTTAATTCAATCTACACAATATTTATGTCAATAGCCACAATCCACAATGAGTAGTGAGTAGTTTGTATTGCTAAAATAAATTCTGGAAATGTGGAATCATAAATGGCATTGCATATAGTCAATAGACAATAGTGTATAAAATTTTACTGGGCAGCTAGGAATGGTTGATAAGTAAAAAAGTAGATGATGGGTATAAATGGGAAGACTGCAATCCAACATTTATTCAATTTATTGGCCAGACAAAGATGAGCACATCTCTCGGCTCTCATTTCGTTATCCGGTGCCGGTGGCGTCGTTTCTTGATTTAATGTCTACAAAAAAAATAAATCAATTTTAGCATTTTTGACATTTGACGTAGTGTAACAAATTCTCTGTCATAAATGGAAATAAAATTACAAAGAAATAATAATTCAATTAATTCAATTTGCAATTCTGAATTCGTACCAATTTAGTGACAGGAGTAGCGGGTACATATCCGGTGAAGGTTGGACCAGATCGAAGTAAAGTGATGTCAATATTTTTGCCAAATGTTTCAATTCGAAGACTTTCAAAATATCCCTACAATAATTAAATAATCCAATCAAAATTTCCTTCATTTTTGTATGTGATGGGAGTGGTTAAAATTTTGGGGCACATTGGAGTGGTAAGAATTATGCGATAGAGGGCAAGAAAGAATTATTTTTAGAAAATCAACCCATGGGATATATTAAGCCACGGATATTTTTGGACGGAATAAATTGTGTCAAAGTCCCCACATTTCCTCATGAAGAATGACTGAGCGTGAAAGAGTCTTTGATTTGTCCTCTGTGCATTTAAATGATGGAAAAGGTCCATGAACAACTACCATTAGTCACGAGTTAATACTTGACCAAATAATTGTCTTGTCTTGTTGACCACCCTTTTGTGTCACAAGTGTTCATCTTGATAATTTGCCGAGTCGAAAGAGTCATTTAATTTAACTGCCCTCTAAAGCATCATTTTAATTAAAAATCATTTCAGATTTTCAATTATTGTCATTCATCAAAATTTGTCTTGACTACATTTTTTGGATTCCTAAATTATGCGGGGACGTCGCAGGGAGAGGGGCTCATCCAATTGTTCCAATTGTCATCTCCGTGTAAGCTTTATTACACAAATGTATTGTACCAAAAAAATGTAGGACATTTATTTTGTCAAATTGTTCAAATTTTTAATTATTTAAATTGTAATTTAAAGGAGGAGGAAGTCAAGGAGTTAAAGGAAGCCCTGAAGGAGACTCAACTCAAATTGAAGGTCGTTGAGTCGTCAGAAAATGGGGTAACGTTTAATTATGTCCCTACCCCAGAAGAGAGAGCCACATTCATCCCCTTGGTACAATCCACAATAATTAAATAATTAAACATTTAAATACTTTAGAAATTATAAAATATTTAAATGTGGACAGATTGTTCAAGAAATTATGACTCATCTCCCCCTCAAAGATCGTCTCACTTGTCGTCTCGTCCAAAATATTTGGACTCGAGTGGCCACACGGGACATAATTAAAGACAAGAATTCTGTTGTAAAACATATATACCATGTTACTTGCAATGCAAATGGTCCAAGAAATTGCTCCCTTGAAGAGTTCCTTGATTTGGTATCCCCCCCCCCCACAAGAAAAGATTACTTGAGCCCATTTGTCAACTTTGAATTTTTTTGGGGTGTCATAACCTCTGTACAATTTCCCCATTTTCTCTCTACTCATGGACACGGAGTGAAGCGTCTAATTTTGAATTTTGAGGGATTCACACAACTAAACGTTTGGACGACCTTCAAACAAACTTTGTTGACTGTAGGCCCTAGTCTTGAGTCCCTTGAATTGTCTGGATTCGTTTTTTTCATCAAGTAATTCAAGACATCACTCTCTCATTAATTCCTCATTCAGTTGAACCACAATTCCCTAATTTGAAGAGAATATAATCAACCATTAAATTCATCCCACAATACAGTGAAGCGTCTTCAGGCTGTTGGACTCAAATTTTGAGGGCTGCCATCAACCTGGAGACTTTTGAAAACTTCCAATTGGATTGGTTCCATGATTTTATCCAGACAAACAAAATTGGGACCATTCGTTCCATTTGTGAGGACTCAATTCAAGTTGAAGATTTTGAAAAATTATACAAATTCTCAATGACTCATGTTAAACTTTGGGAAATTGATTTTTCGTCTCTTGAAAACTTTCCCAGTCAACCTGATAAATTACCAAAACTTGTCGAGTCGATCAATGAAATTTTGAGATCGGGTCAAAACTCTATGAGGATCATGTGGAATCTTGACCTTGTAAAATCATTGAGTGACCTCAGAATCCCTGTAATGAAAAATATGAAAGAATTAAATTTGAAATTTTGTCCAAAACTTTTACCCCCTGGAAGTGGAAGGGTGTCAAAAATCTTCCCTAATTTAAAAAGGATTAATTTGGAAGTTAAAAATTTGGGTTCTCAATTATTTGCGAGTGTCATGAAGCAGTGGATTCATGAAGTGGGATTTTTGCCATCTCTCAAAGATTTATCATTGGATGATCACATTCGGAGTGCTCCAGTTATGTTGAGAAAATTTGCATTTATCTTTCCCAATGTTGTCAATTTACAAGTGTCCACTTGTCCCAAGGATGTCCCAGAAATTTTTCCAATTATTTGGACTCGATTTAAAGCCGTGGAACGTATTAAAATTTCTTTTACTTTAGACAAGGAAAATGTGTGTGCTCAAATGGACTCGAGTATCACGGGAATTGAACCCCGGATTTGTGAGAGACTTTTCAAATATTATCGATATATCCCTCCTGAACATGCCAAGGAGATGAGGACACTTCCCTCCATTTTGGATGCAAAGAGTAAGCAACATTTAATTTACCCGCACAAATAATTTGCGAGCAGGTCAGAAAAATTGGGGACTTTTCTTTCTAAAATATTTGAGCAGAAATTCAATTCAATTCTCCCGGGATTTTTGTGCTAAATTTTGGACACAATTCTTTTGAACTTTTTGACTAAAAATTAAATAAAACGAGAGAGAATTTAGGGGATCATTTTAATGGGGATAATGTTAATTTAATTGGGCGTTATAATTTTCTGATGGCAGATTTGAGGAGCTTTGCACTCCGTATCCAGGGCTCTTATGAAGTGACACCACAAAGACCCATTATTTCTCACGTGGCTGGGATTTATGGATTTCAATTGGTGAGGGAGCTTCAAGGAGTTCGTGTTGAGATTAACTATAATTCAAAGATTAATTCAGATGGTAAGTCACATTTTAATTAAATTAAAGTTATGACGCTTGAAGTATGAATCAGAAAATTTAATATTGTTTCATTATTCTCATTCCATCCTGTTCATTTGACTCAATTTTGATGTAGGTATTAAGAATGAGACAACGGCCCTGGTTCTCCCCTACATCCATCCCGTTCGACGGTGTTGACGTTCTATTAAAATTTATATTTAACTGTGAATTGTACATAAATAATTAATAAAATTTAATTTTTCATTATGGAAACATGATCGTAGGGACACAATTCAATTTAATACCTAATGTTTAATAATTTAACACAAGAGAAAACTTGACTATTTTCACTAAAAATGATTCTCAATGAAAATATGCATAATTTATCATTATTGCAATTCCTACTAAAATATTTTATGGAGAAATCTCATTCATTTAGTTTACAATCTAATCTCTCGTGGAAAGGTCACATGGTGCTGTCATACAATGAATGAATAATTTCCAAGCAAGTACATGCATCACACATTCACATTTCTGCATAAATTCCTCCATCTTGTAAGAAACTAGGAACCGTTTACACTGAAACTGGGACCAATTTATACTAAAATCAATTCAAGGGAAATTCATTGAGCGGTGCTCAGAGCATATAAAATGGAATCCCACACTTTCACTGAGTTCATTCTTGTATTTTGACATCCTAAATATTACTTATTTTCAACAATTTTCAAATTTTATTTCGTCAAATATTTAAAATGATAAGTCCCGAAAAATGGGAGGAACAAGGCCGGACTTTTATACAAGACGCCCGGGAGTTTTTACCTCAACTAGTGTCCAAAATGACATGGGATTCATTGTCATCTCTACGACTCGTCATGGAGGTTGGGTGTGGGAATGGATACATCACCAAGCACGTTCTTTTGGACCATCTACGACAATTGGACAGTAATTGTGGTGGGTCAGAAATATGGGCCATTGACATTTCCAAGGATGCCATCCAACACGCGTCTCTTTATCATCATGACCATGACATTAAATTCCGGGCTACTAATGGGCTCGATTTAGTATCACAAATGGAGGGAAACTTTGACAAAATTTTTTCTTTTCATACATTCCATTGGATTCCCGAACAGGGGTGAGTTTTATTTATTTTTGCATAAAAACTGCCAAAAATATGGAACCAATTTTTAAATGTCAATTTTAGGAAAATTTTCAAAATGTTTTATGAGTTACTTGGCCCTGGTGGTGAAATTGGATTTTATTTTATACCCAATTTTTTTCTTATAAAAATCCTCCAACGCCTCAAACATTCGTCAAAGTGGTCTCCTCATCTCAATGTTAGTTGCAATATTTTAATTAAATTGTAATTGTCCTTGACAAACTAATGGTGGTTTAATTTTGTACAGAAATTGGACTGGAAAATCCCAGAGACGACCTACGAGGACCATGTGGACCAATATTTAGAAAACTTGATGAGGGAAGTTGGTTTCCAAAATATTCAAGTTGACATAATACAAAGAACTTGGGTCTATGATCATTTGGATGTGCTCAATGGTGAAATTCATTAACATTTTTGACGTAGTTTAGATTAAAAATGTGATAATGTTTTTATTGTGGTAGATTTAATTTTGGCTTGTGATCCATTCGTGAAATTGATCCCCCTGGATTTACAGATTGAGTACAAGGAGGAACTCAAAATGGAAATTTCGAAGCACGTGAACCAAAATTCGAACGAGGGTAAGCCCATGGCAGTTCAATTGGAATGTCCAGTAGCCATAGTAACGGCCAAAAAATGAGCAGTCAATTGTCAACACGATGAACTTTTGTCAGTGTAGAATTTGGGCCATGTCACAAGACAAAAGATGGAGGACCAAAAAGTTGAAGAGTATAATGAATACTATGGTTAACTAACTTTTTGCTTTGTCATTTAATCATGTTAGGGGTGTTAAATAAAATAAATTTTGAGGATGTGACTCTTCATTTGGGAATGACAGGATAATTTGGTTTATACAAATTCTAAATAATTATGCTCTCATCTTGCCCGTACTTCAAGTTGAAGTGACATTATTAAAATGAATTAGTTGTCAGTTTGATGCATGACCAAATAAATAAATGAAGAGATGAATTACTTTTATTCCAGTTAAATTAATTAAATACGATTATTAGTGTATGGATATACTCTTGGTGCCCGGAACGTATAAAATGGAATCTCCAAGAATCTCACTTTGACTCATTTTCATATTTTGACTACTAAAATTATTTTACTCATTTTCAACAATTTTCAATTTTTTTGTCATCAACTATTGACGACTGATAAGCAGAGACGTCGAAGGCGCATTGAGGGGCCCGACCCGGGCGCAATACCCCGAATCAAATATTCAAGTCAAGTCAAGTTATTCCTGGTACAGGGTAGAGAAATTTAACTTTTAATTGTTAATTAATGTACGAAAATAGAGGAACCAGCTCTATACGGTGACATTCCCAATTTAAATCCTCCTCGTCTCATCTTTGTTCAATTTGGCTCTTGAAGGAGTCTCAAGTTTGTTGTAGAGGAATATGTTTGAGTCGTTTAAATATTCGTAGTGGGAGCCTAGAAGGATTTGTTCAAGTTGAAACTGGACGACGACCCCCGGAGTTGTCCCTTGAAATTCTTTTTATAGTCGTCAAAAAAGAAATTCAAAGGAATTTTTCTCGAGTCAAACAAAGACATTCATTCTGGTCGCTCCTGTTTTCCAAACTTTTGTTAGAATGGCTCAATTTGACGCTCGAAACGACTCTAAAATTGTATCCCATGGTTTGGACTGTTTTGGGAATATTTGCGATAGTCTCCTGGAAATAATTTTGAGTCACATTCCTCACAAAGATTTCAGTTCATTGACCTTGGTAAAATATTTTTACTCAATAAATTAAAATTATGACTCTAAATTGGTTGACTATAGGTATGTCGTCTGTGGTACAAGTTGAGCCGACGGAGGTCATTCTGGAGACTTGTGTGTGATAGAAATAATTCATGGAATTGCATACCCAATCATGTCAAGGATGGACAAGATTCTTGGCTCATTTTCTATTAGCAAGGATTCAATTTTGACACGAAATTACATCAAAAATGGATCAGGGGATAGTGAGATGATTTTGTTTATTGTGTGTGGGAATATTCAAAGTGTAAATGTAGATTGAAAATTATTTAGATGGATTCAAGGATTGGGTTTTCCCGCCATGTAATGACAAGAAAAATATTACCTTTGAGGCGCCACCCTCTGGATGGGAATGTGACTTGACGAATAGTCTGACGAGCGTTTTTTCTTTTTCAATGGAACCAAATTTAATGTCGCAAAAGATTGATCTCTGGTTCTTTGGACTGACCCCTTGTGTGCTCAGACGACTCTGTCTCATTCAATTGATCTTTTCTGCCTCGTAAGTTTGTCACGTGGGTTTGAGCCACAATTTAGAAAAATGAGGAAAAGTCAAGTAATCAAAATATTTTTGTACAGGATCTTGACAAGAAGAGACTTTTACGTTGGCAGGGGAACTTGTGATGGATTTTATCGACTTCAAATTGAGGATCCTTATCAACAAGGTCTAGAACATGAGATTGGTGGGCCCTCATACAAGGGAATTGGTTGGCGGAGGGAAAGCATGACGTTGCAAATCCCGGATCATCCTCAAGGCTCCTTGCCAATTCGTTACATTCGGATCAACATATTTTCATTTGGCCCCATAAAAGTTTCAAGGATTTCTTTCCATGTCAAATGTGTTGAGCAAGAAACTTGCGTAACATGTGACACATCCACATTTAATGTTGGACACAATAAATGGATGGACAAAGTTCAACATTAAATTAATAAAATTAATATTTAATTCTTCATTTTATCATTATGATTATTTTGGTAATAAGTAGGAGAGAGGTAGACATGTTTATCGTAGTTTGGATTAAGTATCATTTCTAGATGAAAAGTCAATTTGTGAATTATGTGGTTAAGGGGGAATAAATATTTTAAATAGGATTAACGTGGGATAAGTGGCCTTGTAACTTTTCTTAATCGTCAACAACTACAAGATTAGACAAGATGAGATTGAGAATTGAAACGTTATAATTAATTGCATGTTAATTTCCTCAGAGTTTTGACAAGGGTCAGTTTGTACTGTCGACTCATATGGACATAGATGAAGAGACTGAGGGTACTACTCGTAAATTCACAAATTCTAAAGAAATCCTTGGTCGGTTGGTAACACTGAATAAAAAACGTGGCGTCCGTCCATATTGAGACCATTAGAGTCAGAATTCCTTTGGGAAATTCCGTCAAAATAAACAACAAGAGAACGACTAAAAGAAGCCGGGTAGTCCTATAAAATTCATCCGTTAACGGATCCCTTGAAGACTCATCAGGAGTGTTGGATTCAGAGCGGGAATTCTCAAAATTTTGAATCACCAACATCTTCCGCCTTTCTTTCCGTGCTTCTACTAATGACTTGATGAGTCCCATACTACACACGGACATAACGATGCATGGAACGACTTTGGTGAAGATCCTTGGGAAATTGTCCAAACAATTAATTTTGTAGCTCTCATAATTATTTTGTTAATATGCTTAGACATAATTTTAACTGTATATTTTATCCCATTACCCAAAACTCCACATGGCAATCCAGTGACCTTTCATACTTTGATCACGCTCATAGTACGAACGAACTGTTGAAGAAGTTTCTGTCAAGTTGACATCCAGAGTCTTATTCATGAGCCTAATTTTCATCCCAATGATTTGCAAAGGTAGAACAAGGAGAGTGCTCACAAACATGGCACACAAAATGGCCCACTTTGCAGCCCTAAAAGTACACTGAATTTTACTCTTGAGGGGATTCCAAACACCAACCCATCTCCAAATGGCCAGAGTCAGGATCAAGTAGATGGACCAGCAGTGAAAAAGCTACAGAGTCAAATATAGACAATTTTGAAGATGTACCAGTTTTAAATAAATTTTACAATTTACCCATTCAAAAACAAATGTCTCGACTCAACCACTCTACTCTAGCAGCCAATGAGTGCTCTCCATGGTCAATTTTGAGGTCCATTATTTTGAGGATACAAATGTCCACGGCTCTACTCAAAACAAAGAGGAGATCAGCCGCTGAGAGGCAGTAAAAATGAGATTTGTGGGATTCCTCATTTTTTTACGGGTAAAGACAATTAGGTTAAGAATGTTGGTGATGGTCCCCAGTGAACAAATTGCGAGGATAGGATAAGGACTCATTGAATTTAATGGGGCCCATATTTTCCCATAGGATTCTCCACAATAAATTATTTCAGCCGTAGTATTCATTGCTAATGACAAGGATAAAGTTAACTAATTTAAATTTTGACGTTTACATTTTGAAAATTAATTTTTAAAGTTAACGACGTTGAGATTTTATTTTTAAAAATGCAAGCATTTCGTGCTTTATGATGGCCACTGAGACTGACTCAAGGTTTGAATTTTTGGGACTGATTGAAAAAGATACGGGCGTGCCCATGACATGACAAAGTCATTTGGTGTGAATAAATAATCAAACTATTCATAGTCTGAATTGAGATTATGAATTAGTTTGATTATCTATTTGTTAATGAAGAGATTAAAGGAACCTATCGGATAAGAATCAACTATGAAGACCACCTTGCATCCGCTCGTTAGTGATACCATGGTGTAGAGCGCAAAAAACTGGTCCAGAGAGACCAAATCCGAAGCGGGTGCAAGGTGGTCTTCCACCCTAACCACGTGGACAAACAGATCAGGATTTGTGCAAGAATAAAAAAAATGAGAAGGCGAATTTCTTTCGTCCAACTTCTAAATGTGACATGAGTGGGGTTGTTTGGGGTCTCAATAGAGACTTGGCGGATGGGGGTGTCAACGGAGACTTGGAGAAAGGGGGTGTCAATAGAAACTTGGAGGAAGGGGCCTCAATGGAGACATCGGTGACGTAATTTTTTCATGTGGTCCACGGTAAACATTATTAGTCACGTGGAAGAAAATAGTGTCCGAATACGCATTCTATTGCTACGCACCCAATTACGACCCCCTTCGTCCAAGTCCTCATTGAGACCCCTCCCCTTCGAGTATCCATTGAGACCCCTCCCCTTCAAATCTCCATTGAGATCCGTCCCCTCCAAGCAGGCCCGTAGCCTGACATTCTGCATGGTGGATGTGCATGGGTTTGGCCCGGCCAAGGGGGGTTACAACCCCCTCCCCCTAAATTTTTTTTACATGTAAAGTACATATGTTTACAGAAAAAATTTCCCAAAAATGGTGAAAATAGTA
>JAQIVZ010001100.1:0-40636 GCA_034700945.1 Arrhopalites spinosus | reverse complement strand
CTCTACGGTTCTATATTGAATTATACAAATTTTCGGTGGAAATACTAATTCCTGGCGGGCGTTGCCCGCCGTGAAACGACTTGTAAGTTGTAAGAGATTAGAATGGTCCATACACAATGAAAGCCTTTTGAAAATAAGAAACACTTGTAGCTTCTCAGTCAACGTTTTTGTTTTCCAAGAACCTTTTTCACTATGGTTCTAATAATTATTTTAACTCCTACGAACCATTTTTTTGCATAGTTTTGTTTACAAGGACTCTTCTTGTTCGTATAGAACTATTTACTATATTTATATTTCATAGCAATTTCAATTTTTTTTTCTTGAGCTACTCAAGTACTACTCATAAAGGACTAAGCCGCTTTATTAAGTCTGAAAACATTCTTTCATAAAAAAAGGTGGTTAAAAATAATTTTTGTTTGGTTGATTCTAAAATACTATACATAGCAGCTCTGGTCAACTACCTATTAGTAGGTGAAAAATGGTCACAATGAGTAGGTAGGGTCCATCCTAATGTGTATAATTTTCTTTATTTTACCATTTTGATGGAAGTATCTGTATAGACATTACTGAATTTTTGATGAGAATACCAGAATTAATTGAATCTTTTAAATATGAAATTCTTCCTCCACCGTTTTACAAGTGTCACTCTAGCAAGTTTATTATGGCTAATATTGTTTACTTTAAATTTCAAAATGATGAACAATTACTTTTTTTAATGTGTCTGAGGCTATAAATGTACAAATGTCTAATGAGCAGTACATGTAGATAGGATTAGGACTAGGACAAGCTATTTTTTAACTAAGAAAAATAACTTTCAAGTAACATCTGACTGTCAGGAATATTTTGGTGTATTAATCACAGATTTGTTGGCTCAGAGAAGGATTGAGGCTCATGTATAGTAAAATGTACTGCAAAATAATAAATACGTACATTAGTTTAGCACTTTGTTAATTTTTTTCCCGTCAATATTTAGATGTCTAATGTGTACATACACACAATATCTTGTTATTAATACAGTTGCAGCTTAACTTTTGCTTTGGAATTTCCTTTGGTATGTCGTTATGACTATTGGTGTCATTATACTGCAGACTAATGGTTGTTGGACAATTGTCACTTTCGCTTCCTTTGGTGGTTGTTGGTGGTAGTCGTCGTCATCGTAGTGGTTCAACATCTTGGCATCTTTTAAGAATGGATGGAGCATTTCATATATACTTTATATTCTTTTTGCTCTTTGTTGTGGCTGACTCGCTTCCCTTTCTATATATTTATATATATATATGTGTATATAATATACTTTTGTTCCTCTCTCTCTCTTTATATATGTCATGTGCATATAACAGTTGATTTGCTTTTCCTTTTCATTTTTGCTCGTCTCGCGTTTTCTCTTTGTAAAGTAACTATGATGATGATTTTTTTTTCGCAACCAACACACACCACATGCTTCTCAAGTTCACAATTTGCTTCTCTATAATAACTTGCTCTACGACTTGTTAATACTGTACTAGTCCATGTAGAATTTTGCAATAATTACGATCCTTGCCAATGCATGCTTTTTCACATCTTCCATCCACACTTTTACTTACTACTACTTGTTGTATTGTCATTTTACAAATGTATAATTATTGGAAATTACTTCAGCAAGGAGCAAGTCAAATATTATAATTTTCATTTCCATGTGCTTTGTGCTCATGTGTACGCAGTACAGCACACACATAATGTGTATACATGTAGCTGTAGCAAATACAAAACAATCATTGTCTCTCTCATGATGTGTTGTTTGTTCCTTCTTTTTTTTTTTTTAATATATTACTCTTTCTAATATATCAAAGCGGAATTTCTATGAGAGATTTCCATGTAAAAAAAAATTATTGACAAATAATAATTGTCTAAATAACTACTCCTACTATCGTCCATTATCTTTCTTTTCTTCCTCTCCTTTTTTTTGACAATACATAATATATATAATAATATTCTATCATCCAGAGTCACATTTTCACTCTAATAAAATTACTTCAATTTCAATTTTCTTTTTTTATTATTTTTGCTTATGGATCGACTATCGACTTGCAAGTCTTCCTTCCGCCTCTTTTTATCTTTATTTGTCTTCTTTTCATCACTTATATATTATATTATTACTCTACTTTTTTTTTTGCAAACCTTCCCTTTTTGTTTACACAGGGATAAACTGACAAAAAGCTACTGGCTTTTAATAGTTCAGTAATATGATTAAGTTTAGAAATGGTTATAGATTTAAAAGCCAAACTTTTTTTTTATCTTTTTTACATATTTAATTTTCTTTCTTATGACATTTCTCTTTACTGATAATAATTTTTTTGGCTTTTTTGGATATTAGGCCTAAAATAGTATTGTGCTTTTTTATTGTATATTTTTATACACATTAGTATACAAATGGGGATTGATGGATGGGCTATAGATATTACTCTTATATATTTATACTTTATATATACATGATGAACAATAAGGATAATGTTTTGGTATTATAATAATCCACAAATTAAAAGTTTACGGGAAATTTTGTAGACCATTCGAGGAATTTGGTACGTGCAAGTATGGTGACAAATGTCAGTTTGCCCATGGCTCGAATGAACTCCGTCGAATGACTCGTCATCCCAAGTACAAGACAGAACAGTGTAAAACGTTTCATACTTTGGGTTTATGTCCTTATGGTCATCGGTGTCACTTTATTCACAACGAGTGTCACAACGAGACAATTGTGGTAAGAATGAGGAAAAACCATCCTCAAAATACTCTTTTTTTTAAAACCATTTTTATGTGTATTGCTTCATAACTACCAATAAGCGTTATAGGATATAATAATCATGACAAAAATAATTAATTAGTCTGTTAATTCATTGTCATTCATGTCCAGTCTGGTCTTGATTTCGACATGTATGCATGTATTATTTTAAAGTTAGTTTTTCTACGAGTTAAATAGATACAGGTTCTTTTGATAATTCGTGTACATACCGTCAGTATGTACAGACAGACAGACACTTGTTGCTCCTCCTTTTCATTATGAATTCCTCCTCTTTTATATCTCTCTCTCCTTCCTTCTCAATTCTGTTTTTTTTCTTCTGTGGTAAAATTACAATCTTTTCTAAACTACATATAATAGTCAAGAATTTCTTAAAGTATATTAAAAAATTTCATTATATTGTTGTTGTGGTTGATATGAGGTTTTTGAACAACAACAAATATTTTTTTTATATACATAGAAAGTAATAGAAAATGTCTATTTATATTAGGGCTTTAAGTTATATGACGTGGTTTGAGCTAGTGTAATAATATTAAAATATGTCTTGTACATATAATATGAAGGAAGACCAAGATAAGTCAAAAAAAAAAGAAAGAAAAGAGGGCTGAAAATACATAATTCTAATGTGTACATATGTTAGGAAAGGGAGAAGAAAAAAAAAGTCCATGTCCATAAATGATAATGAAGTTATAATCAGAATAAGAGGCAGAGCAGGCTAAAGGATTATTACATTGATAAGTAAAAAAAGGTTGTCAATATTTTTCCATTAGAAAAAAAAGAAACCAAAGGGCTGTTGTTCGTGTTGGAGTCTATGTGTAGTTTTAGTTATATATGCCATCACAAGTACCACTGGAGGGAAAAATTGTCTATTGGCTATATGGAGTGGCGGTTGTATGGTCGTCCGCTGTAACTTTAGAGTTAATTTAATAATAACACTCGATCGGTCAAAACACAAGGGGTCATCTTTCCTGACATGACTCAATGCAGGTGTTTATTTTAAAAAACCGATAGCATAAAGTTCAAGGTTTAGTCGCACATTGATAAGATAACTAGCCGAGCCGTATAGTCGAACTTGAAGCTCTCTCTCTCTCTCAATGTAGTGCACTGTGTACTGTATGTGACTGTGATTATGTAGAATCATGTACATACCTATATGTGTATAAGTAGATTATAATGAACATTATTGTGTGCACTTACTTTTATCTCTCTTTTCTCCTCTGTGAGAGAGTCTCTCTCTGTCTATACTTTCGACAATTTTATAATACATACAAGACAGTGAGTTGAGAAATTGTACGAGGATGAGTGAGAGACATAATATGTCTCTCATATTGTAAAATAGGGACATGATTTCTATTTTCTGTATACTGTAGTGTACTACATGTAGAAAAGTACATTGAAACGGATGCCGAAAGTCTTGTGTGTGCAAGATTTTTGAGAGAGAAGAGATAGTACAGAGACCAATAGCCACTTACATGTAATGTAATGAATAAAATACGATACATATTTCCTCGAAAGCAAAGTAGCCAAATCTATGGATAGAGATCATTATTAAATGATATGGGATAGAAAATACAGAAGAGAGTTTATATCATACTCTTGAACATGTACTGGTACATGCACAATTACAGACAACTGATAGAAATAGTTGACTTTGACACCCATGCAGTCAGAGTTGTTTTTTTTACTTATAATATATAGATGTATTAACTTGTTAGACAAATTAGTAGATACAAATGACTACTTAATATAAGTAGCCAGCCAGCCAGCCTATGAACATAATAAGCTTCTTTTTTTTTTAAAAAAAAAAATAGATTATAAAATTTCAATGTACTTAGTAAGTGCATCCAATGAGCGCCACTCCATATTCTGTCCTCACTTAAAATTGTATGTTATTCATGGAATATTATAAAAGTAGAGTCTTGAAATTATTGACTGACTTCGAATTGAGTGAGAGGTTGGGGACACACACACAGGATATCTTGTATTATATTACAACCCTCAAAGTACAAGTTAATGAAACGTTTGCCATTAGTTTTATCATTTTTGTGAGCGTAAACGTATCAGCTCATATCCATCATAAATACAAATAGGATAACAGTTATAATAATACCTAATATTATTACTTGTCTAGAATTGACTACCACTCTTTCTTTTACTCTCTTCTCTCTCACCCCATCATCATCTCATCCTCTCCTCTTCTCTCTGTCTCCTTCTATACCGTTAATTGTTCCACCATCTACTTGTTCTAAAAGAGTCTTTCCTTCTTATTCAACGCCTTCTCTCTAATTCCTCTTGGAATAATAAATAGTATGCATTCTCTTATTCTATATAAATAGGAAAATAGGATGAGGTGAAGTTAAACGTTTATTATGATACGTGTGTACAAAGAATATATTACATTTATTTTATGATTAGGGTTTTTTTTCGAGATTGAATTTCAACGAGTCTTTTAGTAGTTATTATTGAATTGTTGATCCATATGATTGTAATGACACCATGATCATTAGCTTTGAAATATTATATTCATAAAAATGTGTGTATTACATCATGGAACTTACATGGACAAATGGTTATTGATTCAATTTATTAGGTGCCTTCTTCTCGTAACCGGAACATGACCTCAGGTGGGTCAACATCATCCACGACGTCGCTATCCTCATCCCCTTCACCACCACTGTCCGCATCGCCGACGGGCTCGTTCGAAGATCAACTATTCGAGCAAAACACTCATCAACAACAATTCTCACCGCGACTGCCTATTTTCTCCTCATTTTTCCCGCAACTCGATTAATACAACACACACAGTGAAAACTACATATTTTAGGAACAATACAGGAGCAACTACAACAACTGCTAATATTTTTTTTTTTGACAAAAATGGCTCATCGTATTCGCTAAATATGAGAGTCAATATCATATTGTGTGGTTAGTAATTATTATATGATTCGTTCGTTCGTTATTTGGCATGTTGGAGGAGAAAAAATTCAGTTGAATCGGTCACGTTGATTATGTTTTTTTTTGTTGGGATGCTACATAATGTTATTATTATTATTAATTTTATTAATTAATATTAGAGAAATGCGGCAACTGCCGCTATTTTTTATTATTATTATCATTATTATGATTATTTTTTTTGCCTTACAAGAACTTTACATGTGTTATCTTCTGTTGTACCTTTTATTAAGATTATTGATTTTACAGTCCCCTCCTTTCCTTTTGTTTATATATTTTTTTGATGAAAAAAAACAACTCATAAAGAATTCCCCATTGGTTCAGGCTAGAGAAATTCACCTGAACTCAAATTTTTAATTCCAACTTTTATTATTATATATTATAAATCTTCTTTCTACACTTTTTAACCTGAGCGTTACTCTGTAGCCCTGAAGCTATCTTTAGTTTTAACTTGTACTCTCGCAGCTATTTATGTACTATTATATTATATATATATATATATATCGAGTGAGCAAGAAGTGATAGTGATGATGATGCTGCAGCATCAATGATTATGATCACATTACAATGATTCCAATTTTTATGCTTGAATTTTAAACATGTAAGCAATGCTTCCATGATATTTTTTAACAATTGAAATTGTGAATTCAAAAAAAAAAAATATTATATATTTTCTATTTCTTATAAATCCCTTAATTATTATGTTTGTTTTTTTTGTTTCTTTTTTACACTTGTTTAATTTTTAATCACACAAAAAAACAACACAAATATAGATGGATACTCTATATTTTATGTGTAATATTTGTATTCTCTGTATTTTTTATATTATGAATATGAGAAAGAGTAGCAATTTTCTCTCTTTTTTTAATCAACAAAACTTAAATTTTGTAGCTCTTACAATTTTTACTAAACACGTATTTACAGACAAAACAGACGACAATGACTATGACGTCCATTAAACAAAAAATAATAATATATTAATTACAATTAGCAGTACACTTCCAAAAAAAACTAAAGTTTTGTATCCCTTTTAAAACCCTTCCCTCCCTTCCCTTTTCTTAATTTTATATATATATATATATATGTAATGCAGAAATGATGGTATATAGTCTATAAATATATATATACGGCACCAAGCAACCTCTTAATATTATTATGTAGTATGTAGTAGTAAAAATTATCTTATTATTGATGATTATAAATTGAATTTATATATATATATATATATATATATATATATGTGAATATTATATAGAGTTTGAACATTTACTCGACATCGTAGGAGAAGATGATGATGATATAATATAAAAAATGTGTGTACCTCATGGGTGTACATATTGTAGAGTAGTGGAAGACAGAGACGCAAATATCTTCAGGAGGGAGAGAAAAAAAATAATTTATTATTTGCCAGTGAATGTATTTTTATTCGATATTTCCAGAGAATCACAAGTCGAGAGAATTTATATATATTATTATTATATTGTATTGTATTTTAATGGTTATAATTATTAAACATTTTCTGAAAAAAAAACTAGAAAGTGAGATGAGTTGGTCGAAAGTGAAGTTCATTGCAAAGTGGGGTAGTGGGGCATTCGTATAGTGACTTTTACTTGCATTTACAGTCTATTAAACAGAGTATGTATCTATGTATATATGCTTTTCCTGAGGCAGTTTCCTTCGTTCATCTTTTCATGCTTTGTATATCCTGTTTCACCCCTCATATACATGTAGACAATATAGACACACAAAAGGCAATGCAATTCAATAATAGTAAAGGGTTTTAGTTTAACTTACTGACAGAGTAACTTACTGAGGAAGATATATATGTGTGTGTGTACGTTAGAGTAGCATGAAGATTTTTCTTTACTATCCTCCAACTATATATACGTACGTACACACACACTCTCTCTCCATAAGATGAGATGACGACACAATCAAGTTCCAACTCTCCCATTGCATTGTCCTCCCATCATGTTCTATCTACAATACATGTATCTCAGACTCTTTTTTGAGTGAGCAAAAAATAGAGACTACTCTCTTATACATGTGGAGTGTCTTATGATCCATCTTTAACATGTATTTTAGAGACTATACGTATCTCCTCAAGATCCTTCCCAATCCTACGTTAGGTAAGCTGGTTTTATATTGTACTTTTGTATTGTATTTATCATTCACAACATCATTACCACCTCCTCTTATTTTACACATTTAAAAAATATTATATTTTATGTATGCATGTCATCTATATACTGTACCTATGTTGTGTTGTGTATATTGCTGCGTTGAGTTGAGCAGCGTCGTATGAGGATTTGTGTGTACACAGTGGAGCGAGAACATGTACTTTACTTTATATAGGAGGAAAAAGTCTCTTGTTAAAACTCTTGAAAAACTTTTATGGCTTATTATAATGATTGTTCTCGCCTCCTTTATCCATTACGTACATCCTTTTTTAGTTAGTTGTTCTACCAGTAAGTTAGTAATGTAGTCAGACTGCTCTTGTTGTTCTCTTGTCGTCGTCAGCGTCTACGACATCGTCATCATCTTGGAGAATGACGCTTCACAAACTCTTGAAGCTTGTACCTACAACCACACCACACACTATACACTCTCTCATCCCTTCACATCCACAACATAAATGTTGGACAAGTTGTGGGAGTTGTAGTTGAACAAAAAGAAGCGAAAGTTTTGCATGCCAAGGGGAAAGTGAGGATTATCTTGTGTGTGTAATGTGTGTGCATATTTATTATATACCCTTTCTTCTAACAAACCATCCTTTTCATAAACAACTATAACTCTACCCCTCTATATCCCCATTATTTTATACTCTATATTATCCATCCCCACATAGTGAACCACCATTAAATTCTCTACCATTAAATCGCTATTCATTAGCTTTCAGCATCACAGAATCAGCAAAAATTTCATATAATACAACAACTCTCCTCTCTACCGTGTATAAATATCATTGTAAAATAAAAAAACTACTCACACAACACCATCATAATACTACTACAACAACAACAACCGTCTAGCTATATAAAACAACATGAACACTACATCTCCTCTATATCATTGATAACGTTTCAGTTTGCACTTTTCATTTTTTGCAAACTACTTTTGAATCTTTAACTCACTCACTCACACTTTTGACTATAGGACAATCATAATAGCTCAATGAGTATAGGACAACCAACAACATGTACATACATAATTCTCCTTTTGATTATTTCATTATTATTAATATAGATATAGATATATATATATATATACTCTCTCTTCTCTGTACTCTCCTCTTCTTTGTATTGTACATCCACATGGATACATTTTACATATATCTACTGACTAAAAAATAAATCTTACTTACATACACACTCACTCTTTTTCTCAACCATGGTGGCTAGAGTGAACAGAATTGGACTTTTCTATATTCAATTCTCTTCCCTCTCTACACCATAGCTATTCAGCTTTGCAAAAAAAAAATCTCTCTCTCTATTCTTTTTGCTAAAGTTTTGACTTGATGATCATGACTTGACTTCAATCTTCTACGCCTATATGTACTTTACTCTATAAGACAAAGACGACAAAAACGTTGAATGGCAAAGGGAGAATAGAATAGAGAGAGAGAGAGGGGAAACGATCAAGTAGCTTGAAACTATGGTGTGGTATTGTATGTATTATGCTATGGATGGTATTCGTAGCTTTTTGGTACTAGTGTCTTTTTGTGAAAGTGATTTAAAGGTTGCAGCAAACAGACAAGGTTAATTCTCACTCAAGGTTTCTTCCTTTAATTCAGCAAACTTCATTTTTTTATACAACAACATCATATCAGCAATAGAATCAACATACCAACATCATCCTCATCATCCCTATATTACACCCTCCTCTCCATTATTCACATACATTTTTACTGTATATATATGTCGTAGTCCATGGTGGGGGTCCGGCCACGGAGGGTCTGGTCCTTTACTGGCCTAGGCCATGGCGGGTCGCCAAAAAAACAAGTCTATTTTTCCAGAACTGTGTGTTTTTGAAAATAGTTTCTAGACAATTAGTAGGACCACAAGTTGAGGTCAATCAAACTGTTATCATCGTTTTCATAAAACTCACTTGTTAACTTACTTTTAAACGAGTTTGAGTGTTTGTATAAATAGATTTTTGATGAAAAGTCATTTAATTACTCAAGATAAAATTCGTAAATTATTATTAAAAAGTGCTACGATGATCCTAGCATTCATCAGTTTCGTAGTTAAAGTTAATCACAATTGTTTTTGTACCTTAAAACACAAAATAAAAATAAAAAGTCCCTCCGTGGCCTGACCCCCACCATGAACTACGACATATACATGTACGCATTCTATTTCTATTGTGTATATCATGAGCATGATGATGATTCAAGGTAAGAAAAAAAAGAGGGGCAATGTATTCTAATGAAAAAGAAAAACTTTCCAACTAGCAAAACTTAGCCTAGGAGAAAGTACTGGGAAAAAAAGTACAAGAGGCATTAAACAGAGTCTCTGTAGAATTGAAACCCAGAGAGCTAGGGCTAAGGTCTAAAAAATTCCTTTGAGTTTCCATTTTTTAGTCGGTTCCAAGTGATTTTTTGTGTATAGAATTTCCATTGTTAAGACACTTCGAGGTGAATATAAAGAAATCTCTCTTACAGTCAACAGAGTCAGAGAGATTCTAATATTTGAGATATTATGACTTGACAGTTTTATAGAAACTTGTTGATGTGGATCGAAGAATTTTTTTTATTGATGTTATTCTTCTTGTTATGTGTCCTCTGTATTGATGGTGAGACTCAAAACCACACCAAAAAAAAATTCTCTAAAGCGTCTAGCATGTGGGGTAACAGTACAGTATAAAAAAATATAAAAGAGAAAGTTTATGGATGCTAGTACCGAGTCTATAGATCAAAGGTAATTTGAGACGTAGATCTAAAGGGGAGAAATGGGGGCAAAAGAGCCTCACAAAAAAAAGTTAACTTTTTTTTTCACAGTTTAGCGTTCAAGTGTGAACACAATTTAAACGTATCAATTTGTACAGTACGGTTTTAAAAAAACTTGTATGGGAATATGAATGAAAAAGGATGTATATTTTTTGGGAAAAAAAAAAAATATAGAATAAAACTCTCAAGGAGGTAATTGGGTGGTTGTGATTGGTGGGGATTGTATCCAACTGTTTTTTTTCTGTCTCTCCATCAAAAAATACACAATACTAGTCATACTCACGAGTCAGCATGTGCTCAAATGGGGAGTAGGGGGTAGCCCCTCATAGTTGACACATTGCTCCAAGATGAGGACAAGGACGAGAAATGCAAAAAAATAACAAAATTTTTGTATATATTTGTTACTCTTCGCAAGTATTACTGTAATACTTTTTTTTAAAGTCTAGAAGATGACGCGTGAGGGTATGAGTTAGGAAAGTGTGAAATTTTGAGAAAATTTGTTGTGAAATGTGAAATGAAATGGAAAGAATTTGATGATTTGTACATTTGGACTGGGACTGACTTGACTGACTTGCAAAGTTTATTTTTTGTTTAAAAATAAACTATTATCATATACAATTTTTTTTGAAGAGAGGAAAAAAAGAGTCAAAAAATTGGCATATGTTGACGATTTATTGAAGAGATGTTATGCCAAGTTTCTCTCTCTCTCTCTCTCTCTGTCTCTCTTGACTTGACTATTTGACTAGTTTTTTTGGAGTAACATGTATTGATGAAACAAGTGAAGAGTTGTAACCAAACGTTGGGATTTTGTGATTTATGTTCTGCTGCGTTTGACGGACACATCGATCGATTTCCCTTCCCCTCTTCAACTCAATAGGGCCCAACTGGAGTAAGATTATTTCTTGTCTGTCTGAACACACATACATACACACATATAAAAGTATTCTAATTTCAAAAAAAACCAACGTAACTATCTGTATGATGTGTGTTACATAATACAAAAAAAACTACTACTGACTGTGTAGCATTTTATTGTTTCATGCTCTCTGTCGTCTCGTCTCGTCTCACTCAAAGTTTTCTCTCTCTCTGCTTCTTCCTGTAATTTATATGGTGATGGTATAGTAAATTATCATATGTATTCTATTATGTGGTCATGATTATGATATGATTCTCTCTCTCTCTCTCTTTATGGGCTGTCTGTGTCACTTTTCCTTTGAATTTCCATTGGAAATTCTCTCTCTTTCTCTCTTTAAAAAAAACTTTTTGCTAAAATCTTTCTTCTATGATTATACACTTGATTTTCGATGTGTAGCTAAACTTTCTCTTTTCCTTTTTTTATTTGTGTAGTCTCTCTCTTTCTCTCTCTCTTTAAAGTGTACATATAAAATTCTATATGATAAAGTTCGGTATTTTCTACATTTTAAAATTTTATACACTTTTTTTTTTGAAAAACTACAGTTTTCTCTTATAGAAATACCCTCATGAATTAACTATCGCTCCTTCATAATTAAATCAGGCCACCACCCACCCACTCACTTCATCTTAGTCTCTCTCTCTCTTGCTCTTGACATGGAAATTATTTGAAAGTTGGAATTTAAGAGTCATCTTAATTCCTTTTGACATGAAGGAAGCTTTATTGTCAAAAAAAAGATTTCTTTTTCTTTCTTCTTCCATCTCTCTCTCAACGATTCAAGATTTTGTAGAAAAGAAAAAGAAAAAGAAAAAAAGTTTGGAGAAAGTAGATGACGCTATAGATATACACAGTCTATACTTATACGTAAATGTAGGCAATACATTTAATTTTATATATAAAATATTAGTAGCTCTTGCTCTAATAAAATGAACAACAAATTAGAATCATGTTTCACTCCCTCCCTCAATAAACTATGAACACATGTAGCACAGGGGTACACGTAGAGCGTACAGGGTCATGAGGAAATAGTAGTCGTAAGAGTAACAATGCGAGTTATTTTATTTTGGATTCTGCGTAAGTCTCATCTACAAAACCTAATCCGTAGAACAACAACAACACGTAAGTGTTGTATATGATCCCCCTCCTCCCAAAAAATAAGAGAAAGTGGAAGCAAGGGAGGAGAGAAAAAAGAAAATAGGAAGATGAGAGAGAATCCTTAGAGAAATTCTTTCCCGTCTTTCTTCCTCTCCATGCTTTCTCTCTCTCTCTCTTTGTAAGACTGACTCAAAGGTCAAATAGAAGTCCGTGAAGTAAATGGATCTACGATAAATTCAATCATGTATAAAAGAACAAGTTTCCTCGTTTCTCCCATCTTGTAACACTCTCACTGTCCTCCTTATTTCTTATACTTTCTTTTTTTCTCCTCATGTCTTTCCCTTTTTTTTACTACGAGAGTCTACTCAGATCTCGTCTTGTCACTCTCTGTTTTCTCTCTCTCTCTCTTTCTCTCTATCTCTCAATATCCATGTTCAAGTACATTAGATAAAACAGCCCATTGCCCATTTCGAATGGCCTCTTCTTCCTCACGAGATGAAACCAGAAGGGAAAGGAGGAAGAGTGGGGAGACATAGGAAAATGGGACTTTCTATTTGTAGTTTAATATCTGTAGAGAGAAAATATATTGCTGTAAATATACATATAAAAAGGTACACTGTCTCAATTGTACATATGTACACCTTGAAAGGATATAAAGTGTGGAATAAGAGAGAAAAATTTTTTTGTTTCTTTTATGTTCTCGTGAAAATGTTTCAAAGTGGTGCATATGGTTTCTCTAAATTTTGAGAGCACAAGTGGAGTCTCTTTTTTGGAGGCTTAGCAGAGTTCACACCACAAAATAAATCATGGGCCAGATTGCTCTCTTTCTCTCTCTCTCTTCCTTCCTCAATCCCCACCCCCTTTTTTTACCAATCGACACTCAAAAGAAATATAATAATTTGCCATCTCAGACTTGTTTCTTGTTCCTTCGCCTCTCATCCACTTTCATCTCCCCCTCCTTTCTCTCTCTCTCTCCATGTCATGTAATGGAAAGTTGCTTTCCGTACCGGAAAAATTTCCAGCCCTTTTTATTATATATCCTCCTTTCTCTTTTTCTACTTTCTCTGTGGAAGAAAACAAACCTAACCTATGCTTTCATTTCAATCATATTATTTTACAACAAACTACTTTCTCTCTCTCTCTCTCTCTCTCTGATCCTTACTTTACTCTCTATAGAGAGGAGAAAATCCGCCCAGAGCAAGCACGAAGGAGAAAAACACTCAAGACTGTAGTCACACGAGGATAGAGAGTCACATGCATATTTAGCAGGTGCCATAACCATAGACCACATTATAATAATTATAGTTATAGAAAAAAATAAGAGACCAAGCCCTTTGAACTCTAACCCCAGGACTACATCTCATTCCTCTTTCCTTTTTCTTCCCTCTTAAATTTCTTTCCCCTCCTTTTTTCATCGAAACGTGGTGATAGATGGGACAAACTTTTTTAATATGCCACTAATATTTTTGCATAGTAATATCAACATGAAAGTGCAATCTTTTTTTTATACATGGATTTATTTTAACCAAAAAACAAAACCCGTACACAAAAAAAATACTTAAAATTATCGTATTCCGCTTTAAACTTTCATCAGTATGTGCATATAATATACATGTGTATGGTATATATTTATGGTTAATGGTAAAATTCAGTTGAAAATAAATAAGAATCTATGTATAGAATGCACAGAGTGTAATCACATGGGACGTCATATTGTGTTGTTCTATGGAACCCATAAATCCCTTAAAGATCCCATTGGTGAGTATCTGTCCCCGTCTGGCCTACTCTTTTTCATGTGGCCTATGTTTGCCCGCATAATTTTTAACCCATTCTCGACAGTTCAATGTCTACAGTTGGACAAAGTAGTTTTCTCTCTCTCTCTCTCTCTCTCTCTCTTATGCTCCTTTATCTTTATGGACTTTCACCAAGTCCAATGACCAATGATGGCTGACCAAAAACAAGAGTGGCTCTTTTCATGTGGTTTCATCTCCTTTATTTTACACAAAAAAACACACACATCTACACACACACACATCTACACACACACACATTTACTTTCTCTTTCTCTCTCTCTATCTTGTTCTCTCTCTCTGTCTTCTTTGCTATCTGTCATTTGTGTGTTTTCACTTGCACTGGTCTCTCTCTCTCTCAATTTGTCTTTGTTAATTGATTAACATATCCTCCTCCCTCACTCACTCTCCATTTCGGTTTTCACTTGAATTTCATGTCGTCCGTTCGTCTCGTCTCTATATGTGTGTGTGTGCTCAATTTGTGTCTCTTTCTCTGCATAGACTTTCTCTCTGTCTCTTTCTCTCTGTATTCCTTCTTTTGACTCTGTTTCCCATTTGAATTCAAAGTTTACAATGGTATTTCACAGACTGTAGAGTCTGTCCATTACTTTAAGTATAACTTTCTTTATATTCCAAACCCATCTCTTGTTCACTTTCTCCTTTCTCTCCTTTCTCTGTAATTCTCTTTCTCTCTGTACATGTGACTATTTCTATTCTGTTAATGATCATGTTAATGTTGAAAATGGTGAACGTACCCTCCCATGACTGACAAGCCCTCCCCTATTATATATAATTATATGGTTAAATTTATATATAAAATGTGTACTACCTAACTCTCGTATAATAATGTCATGATGATGTGTAGCAAAATGAGATGCAAATGTTCTGTACTGTCACACATGATGTAACACGGAAATGCACTGTAATATCTGTAAAACTCTCAAAATTCTATATATTGTTCAGTACTATAAGTATAAAATCTATCCGTGTCCGTGTATTACAAATTCTGGTCAATGCCAAATGCATGTCAAAATGAAAACCCCAAATTTCAAAATAAAATTCTCCCCCTCGCACAAGTAGACTCATTGACATTGTGTGTGTGTACTATTCTTATTATTATTATTTATTATTAAAGCAGTAATTTCAAGCATAATTATTTTAAATGTTTATTTTTTTGAGGTCAACAATTTATTTTTATGATTCTCACTCTCATTTCTCTTTTCTCTTATTTTTGGTGTCTTATCTAAAGCCTTATTGTTAATATTATTGTGATTACTAACTTTATTATGAAAAAGTGATGGAGAATGGAAAAAATGAAAATTTATATTTATTTTTTCAATTGAATTAATTAAAAGGACGGCTGGGTCTAGCAAGGGATCACCAGGGAATTCTGCGGGGGTTGGTGGTACCGTCACGCCAGACTCTAAGACACCGCCAGTCCAAAATAAATCTTTACAAAATGTCAAACAAGATCAACATCCTGCCGTGAGTATTTACTACTATTTTTTTCATCAATTTCAATTCACATTTAAAAAATATATTTATTTTTATAATCCTTCAAAAATATTTTCTAATGACCATGTCCACATCATTTCCCTCCACTCAGCCCCCACTTCCGAATTTCTCTCTCTCTCACTTGTCATTTAATTATGACTGACTGAGAGTGTGTCAAGGGTTTAGTGGAGTAGAATAAAAGAGAGGGTGGAGGAGGGGGGGGATAGTAGTAAAGCCTCAATATACATTAATTCTTGTCCTGTCACACTCATCAATGTCGACTTGACTCTCCTTATAGCCTACTTGACTACTCATATAATGACTATAGGAGCTTTCTCCAAATATGTATAAATTGTGTATCCCTTTTTGTATCTGTACATTATTTGGAGCTAATACACGGAAGAGATAGATTGAAAAGGTTGTGGATAATAGACAATATTTTTTTCCCTCTCTCTCTCTTGTTTGTTTGTTCTTCTCCATGATATCCCAGACTGAGTAGTCTTAGCCCCCAGATCTGTGTTGGTGTACGTTAGTTTTTATTCATTTGAGATAAGAAGAAGCAAAGAGCAATAAGATGCTTTATTTATTGGTTGGGTACCTCCCTGAAAGAAATCTGTCAGAGAGCCATTTTCCATCCCGTAACCCGTCTCTCCCTCTTCCTACTATCTGTATATCAGTAAAAACTCATAAGAGAGAATGACCAAAACCATTTTATTTTTTGCCCCCCTCCTTTCTCTCTCTCTCTCTCTCTCTCTATTTCTCTATCCCTTGTGAGATGTTTGTACATATAAATGTACACAGGGAATATTTTTTGGGGGGGGATACGCTTGAAAGACGATTTAATAAAGTGATATTTACGGACAAGTAAAAGAGGCTCTTAGAGAGGTAGTATAAGACTCTCTTGACTCAACCCCCCCCCCCCTCAACTTTCTTTCTATGTCTGTGTCCATCTCAATCTATCCCTGTCTTTGATGTTGACTTGTGATTTTGATTTCTTTTTTTGTCTTTTTTTTCCTCTTGACTTTATTGTAGATGGCATTTTGGCAGAACAGATCAATATCTCTGGTGGACATGTACATTGATAATACTGAGTCTACTGACTCTGTGGGACAAATCAACTTTAGTCTTGAGTATGACTTTGAGAGTATGACCCTCATCTTAAAAATTATTCAGGTATGACTGACTACTATTTTATTTTTTATGTGGGTGTGGGTGTGGGAGTGAAAAGGTTAATAAATTATTTATATTAATTTTTTTAATTCTTGAAAATTCCTGCATATTTTGTACATTGTAAAATAAGAGGAGGAGGAATATTAAATGTTTTATGTGTTTTTAAGATTATTAACTTGTGAAAATTTAATTTCATGCTCTTTCAACTCATTCTTCTCCTTTTTTTGAACTTTATTATATACAAAACGGTTTTTTAATATTAAATTTTCATCTCTCTCTCTCTCTTTGAACTTTTCAATTAGTACAAACGTAACCATTTTTCTTAGTTTGTAAAAGCAAGAAAAGGAATTTATAATTTAATTATTATTTTTTTCTACATATAATTATATAAGCTTTAACATACATATGTACTTTTTACTGTTTTGTGGCTTCTCATAAAATTTATATAAAGAAAATTTTGTGTTTAATTCTTGTCTTGTGAATTTTAATGACTCAAAATCTCATCTCTCTTTTATTCTTTACAGGGGAAGGATCTACCTGCAAAAGACATTTCAGGTAAAACTTTCTTTTTTTTGATGATTGATTCGGAGAAAAGTAATTGAGTTGAAAGTTATAGTTTTTTAAGAAACTATAAAAATAATGATAATATATTTTAATACATATATGTACATACTACATATGTATGTCAATGTCATTCTATAAAGTAAATTGATTGAACTAATAGCTTTCCATAAAAAATGTAAATACTAATTTAATCTTTTAATTGGTTTCTTCATTTCCAGGGACTTCGGATCCCTACGTTCGTGTAAGTTCATTTTTTTTGTCGTCTTTTCCGTTTCTTCTCTATAAAAGGAAAGAGACGGATATTCTTCATTTTATGACCAAATTGAATTTCATTTCTTGAAATTATTTTTTTTTCTGTAGAGTTGATGAACAATTCTAAATTAGTTTAAATGTATCTTAAGATTGATCTGTGTCTGTGTGTAATATATGTATTAGAGAAAGTACAGTATTTTTCAACATTTTTTTTCAACAATTGATAAAAAAAGAAAGTGAAAAGTAAATTAAGTTTTTCTCTCTCTCTCTCTCTCTGTAGGTAACACTCCTCCCTGACAAGAAGCACAGACTCGAGACGAAGATTAAAAGGCGTACTCTGAATCCAAGATGGAATGAAGTTTTATATTTCGAGGGTAAGAACAATACCTGTCTTTATAATATGTATCCTCTTCTACACGTGTGTGTGTGTGTGTCTTACATTGTAGAAAATGGGGAGGTAAAAACTCTCAAATAAATTCAATTCAAAGTACAAAATAAAACACAGGAGTTTTCTCTCTCTCACTTTCTCTAAAAAAGAAAATGTTTTGCATATAAAACGACTCAAGATGCTTTCAAAAACAATATACAGACACTCCCAAGATGCATCTTGACTGAGTGAATGATTTTTATATAAACTTTTTTTTCCTATAGTTAAACCTATAGTTAATACATATGTACACCTGTGTATGTGTATACAAATAGAGAAGCTATTTTTCCTTCCGTTTATTTTGTGTAAAGAATAAAAAAAAGAGAAAAGGCACTCACTTTTGAGAGTTTGTGCATGTGTTGGGAAAGGTAGAGAGAGAGAGAGAGAGAGAAAGAGAAAGTTTTCATGTTGCGACTTCTTTTTTTTCTATTTTGTTGAGAAAACAAATTCTCCTCTTCCTCTCTCTCTCTCTCAATTTCTTCTCAATGACTATGATGATTGACAAAGGGATTAAAGAGTGGAAGGAATTGAAGGGAGAGTATATAGAAATATTGTAGTGTGTTTCTCTATAAGTGAAGAAATTATACACATAGAAAAAAAATCCCATTTTTTTATCAGTATCAACCAACAGAGACATGTCTCTCATTATTATTATTATTTAATCCCCAATGGGCGCTAACCAAATGGACGTTTACCTTGGGTCCGGAGCTGCCCATACAAACATATTATTTTTTTTGTTTGGTTTGGATGTACTTAACTGCCATATTACAAACTCATTCGCAGACGACTCACCTCCGTCCCTTATTTTTATTTTTTTTCTCTTCCTTCTATTTGTTTGTGTCTGGTGTTCTCTCTCTCTCTCTGTGCCTACAATTTCTTACAAATAAGATGTCTGCTCCTTTACTCGCTCCAATTTTTTTTCCTCCTGCCTTTCTCTCTTTTTTTGTGGCTGACATTTAATGAAAAAGTTTTTTTTTTTCCTCCTTTTTTTCCTTGATGTAGATAATTGGATTACAGATCTGTATTTCTCACTACATGAGTCCTAGCCAGGCTCAACATTCTACGAGAAGTACCTTCCCCTTCCATCTCATAGAATTCCTCTCTCTCTCTCTCTCTCTCTTTTCATAGAATAATCTTAAGACTAGGGCTATATTTTTTTAAGGGGAAAAGTCCGGAAAAAAATAGAAAGTTATATGAGAGAGTGAGAGAGAGATATAACGATTATAATGAGACTATGGGGTTTGTTTAAATGCTCAATATACAATGGATAGCTTTGCTACATGTTTATCCTATAAAATAGTAGATTAAACATATAATTTTTTTGTGATAATGCTACAAAAACTTGTAGACTTGTAGCCCAACTACAGTTTTTTTTACTCGGGCTAAAGCTAGAGCTAAACTTGTGAGATCTCCATGTTTAGTCTCAACGCTCACTATTTTTTTTCATTTCTTTAGTCCTTGTTTCTTGTCGGATATTGTTGAGCGTACGAGGTAGAGTACGAGTGAAAGCGTAGCATAGTTTCAATTTTAGAGCTAGAGCACAAGGGGATATGGAGAAAGTAAGTTTTTTCATGGTCAAAACCTTTTTTCCCCCTTTTTTACGTTCCTAATAGTCCTTCCACTTGTGTACGTCTCGAGTCCCTCTATTTTTTATTTTGGTGATCCCAGCCTTCATCTACATATGGCGAAGGCAAGGGCAGAGTTAGGTGGGAGATGGGATAAAAGTAAGCATTTTCAAGATGTGAACCGTGTCCTCGACTCTCTCACAGACTTAGAGAAAGGGAAAGAGAGAAAAAAAATAAATGCAAGAGTTCAGCCCTTCTTTTTATTCCATTCCATATTCCCACATCTTTTCCCTCATGTACAACACATCTACATATCTAGATATGGGCACCCCTGACTTTTACTTATCCTTGTCTTGGCAGCTTTGCCAGAAAAAAACCACCACGATAGTTAACGCCTTTGGGAGATTATTGTGGGGGGAAAGAGAAAGTAGAGAGACTTGACGCCATCAAGTTATTGGAGGTAGATTGATACTGGAATTTTTAGTCCAATGTCAACTTGAGCTTGTGACTTTATAATAGTGAAAGTCTCCCCCCTTCTCCTTTCTTCCCTCTTTTAACTTACTCCTGGCCAATCTCTTGTTAAGGACTTATTTTCAAAGATATGGTCATGAAGATCAAGTCTGTATAAAACTCGTAAAACTCACCAGACACTTTCCACAATTTTTTTCCCCTCTTTTTCTTTACTTTCTCTTTTTTTGTGTGGATAGAAATGGAGTCTGATTTGCGATAAGGAACCGATGTGATCATGAATCTTTTTTTGCCTAGCCTCTTTACTTCACTCGAGTGCATCTTCATCTTTTCTTCCTCCTCCTCCTCTTTCCTTAAGAATTATGACATGAGAAACTTTCTCTTTTGAAAGGAGAAGAAGAGTTTCCAACCCTGACTCTCTCCACATCTTTAACTGTACAAAAGACTTTGGAGAATATTAGACTATTAATATGAGTTTAGACTTTGTCGTCTCAATAAAACCCCTCCCAACAGAAAAAAGGGAGAGAGAGAGGGGAGAGGAGACAAAAAGAATTGTTACGGAGGGGGGTATTTGTGAGGAGGGGTGGGTTGGATTGAAGAAGTTGGAAAAATAATGCAAATTTATTTATGTATGCCTAATGCTCATAGCAAAAGAGTATTCCTAGTCATTTTCACAAAACCCCATTTGCCCATAAAGTTTATCGCCTTGCCGTATGTATCATGGAGAGAGGAGAGAGAGAGATGTGCAAGGCATAAAGTACATAGAATGGATATGTACAGTGTACACTGTACAGTGTACAGTGTAATAACAAATGATAATATATAAATATTATATCTTAAAAAAAATCTTTTTTATTTTTTCTTTCAGGATTTCCTATTCAGAAGCTCCAAAGTCGAGTCCTACATTTACATGTATTCGACTATGACCGTTTCTCTCGAGATGATTCCATTGGAGAGATCTTCCTTCCACTGTGTCAGGTATTTCTTATATTTTTTATACATGTACTTGTATCCATCCACAATTGTCAACCAAGTCCACATTTATCTCATCTCATTCCTTTCTCCTTTCTTCTTTTTGTCTTTGAAGAGAACTTTGTGTGATGTGATGACATGCCGTTTTTTTTGTTGTACATTTTGTACTGGTTAAATTTTTTTTGTATTTGTCAAAAAACGATTTCTTTAAAAATTCCCTACTGTCCTCTAGTCTCAAAAATTTGTCCTTGGGGATTTAAATGGATATAGAGAATTTTAATGGAGAAAGTAAGTTAACATGGGGGGTACATGTAGTATGAGTAGGAGCATAAGTACAACAAATATTGTTGATGAATACTAAAGTCAAGGAAACAAATTTCCTCTTTAGGGACGACGATGAGGATGACATTATGAATGTACATATGTATGATGTAACATTAGGAGTAAATGTAGGAAGAGAGTTTCAAGTAATTTTTCTTTAAAGAAAAAGTCTGTTCATATTATTCTCTCTTATTTTATTATTTTCCTTCCACATGACTCAACATTTAGTTACTATTTTATATAGCACACCTAAATGTGTTAGTAATAATGGGGAATATATCCTTGGCACAGGATTTTGCTTTCTCTCTCTCTCTCACTTTCTCTTTCCATCGTCATAATAATAAGCAATCAAGCAAATGAGGTGGCAATGTACATTAATCAAGAATTTTGTCCATCTTACACTAAAATGAACGCTACTAGTGTAGAGTAGTATCAAAAACCATGGCATATCAAAAACTCTCTATAATTCTACTCACGAAAGAACGATCAAAACTTTCACTCTCTCTCTCTCCAATCTTCTTCTTTCTCCTCTACATGTTGTTAAATGGGATATCTGGGAGTGTAGAGTTTGAAAAAGTGGAAAGGGGAAAAGCAGTCAAGCATCTGAGTTTGAGAGAAAGCGAGTGGTGAAGTGAAAGTGATAAACGAAGAGTCCTTCTACCCAAGGAGTTTTCAAATGGGAATTCAATGGGATTCGAATTATTCGATGACTCTTCCAGCTTTTACCAACTCTCTCTCTCTCTCTCTCGCTTTCTTTTGTCTAGAAAACTATGAATGTGCATATGTGGATTGTGGATAGAATGAGAGCCATCTTTTTTTTTCTTATAAATGTTTCAGCCCTAAGGGTTATTTTTCTGTGTGTGTGCTTTCTCCACTGATATTCTCCATTAAATTTTACCCAGCGGATCTGTGCTGGTGGTTATGGTTGAAATCCCTGTTGCATGAATATCTTTTTCTTTTCTCTTTTTTTCCCTTTTCTGAAAGATGCAAACAAAAAAGAAACATAAAAAATAGTCTTGAATGCAATCCACAATGTGTTTTTTTTTGTCTTGAATAGAGCATCGGATTTCCCTAAGCTTGGTTCCACAATGTTTTCACTAAAACTTTCAGTTAGACTTTGTCTCTCGGTTATCTCACAGTCACTTTGATGAATGTGATCAATCAAGGAGAAGGCTTACAATCAAGGGAGAGGGTTTAGACTCTATGAGTTGTACCACAGTTTAAATGGATACACTGTGGAGAGTTTAGAGTACAAAAAATGCATAGGCACATACAAAAAAACTAAGATGGCAATCCATTCTCTAAGCTTTCACTTCTTTCATGTCTGTCTCCATTTCTCTGTTCTTTTCCCTTCCGTTTTTCTCTTGCTTTCTCTTTTTTTGTACTAATTTATATAGTCAAAATGAATGGATGATTGAATTGATTTTTTCAGGTGGATTTTTCGGAGAAACCCTCATTTTGGAAAGCATTGAAACCACCGGCAAAAGACAAATGCGGAGAGCTCCTTGTGTCCCTTTGCTACCATCCAACCAATTCCACATTAACGTTGACACTTCTCAAAGCGAGAAATTTAAAGGCCAAAGATATTAATGGAAAATCGGGTATGTTTATCAAATTTTTATTTTTGTTTTTATTTTAGTTTTTTTAAAAATTTATGAAATATTATCGTCATTCCATTAACGTATTATATTTCAATTTTTTATCCTATTTTTTTATGTTATATAAAAAAAGTTTTTTTATTTTAAAAAAGTAATAAAAAGTTGGATAGATAAATTTGTATAGAATTGAAAATTTAATAAAGTTTTTTTTTCTGAATGATTTAATATAGATCCATATGTTAAAGTATGGCTTCAATTTGGAGACAAACGAATAGAGAAAAGGAAGACACCGGTTTACAAGTAAGATATAAATTACATTTTTTTTCATGAAAAAATAATTTAGGTAAAAAAAATTGAAATTAGAATAAAAAAATGTTGGAAAATAATTGTGAATAAATTCCACTTAGGTGCACTTTAAATCCTGTATTTAACGAAACGTTTACTTTCAATGTGCCATGGGAGAAAATACGTGAATGTTCTCTCGACGTCTTGGTAATGGATTTCGACAACATTGGCAGAAATGAGCTCATTGGAAGGATTCTGCTAGCGGGTAAGTATATAAGTATGTGTATAAGCTTGAGAGCTTTTCTCCTTAACACTCAACACTGTCATTATTTTATACATTGAATTTTACATACATATATATTGTCAAGACATCTCAAATGACAAAAACTTGTCACAATATACATATTCACATACATATATGTAGACGTACTATTATTTTTTTTAGTAAAATGTAGAAACATGTTAATTTTCCCTTGTGACAATCTCCAAGACGAGTATGGTTGTACATATTTAATGACTTTTTTCTCCTCCATTAGGCAAAAATGGGACCGGTGCATCAGAAACAAAACACTGGCAAGACATGATAACAAAACCCAGACAGACAGTTGTCCAGTGGCATAGGCTCAAACCTGAGTAAAACGATGACATTAGGTAAATCATTTTTTAAATTATAGACCATTTTAAATTATTTTTTATAATTATTGCTCTGTCTGTACTCTACAGATAGTGTAAAGTATTTTGTAAAAAATATTTACAAAACAAAAATTTCATTTTTGGTTCAAATTTCCCTCATTAAAAATAATTTAAATTTTTTTTTCTAGGTCAAGATTGTCTATTTTTGTGAATAGCTTAGCCATATAATATTTTCTTCTTCTCTGTCCTCTCTGACAAGGATCAGCTCATCCATTGAGGCAGTCTCAAAAGTTGGTAAGTTGTTGACATTATCCACATACTTTCACCTCCTTTCTATTTTTTTTCACTACACACAATAAAAATACAAAGAGGGATCAGGTTCTCTCCCAAGGTTAACTGTGTAGTTGTAGTACTTGTAGTCTATTCTATCCTTGTTTATTTTTTCAACTTGTTCTCTCTCCTCCCAAGGAGAGAAAAAAAAGTCTATTTCTTTTGTATACAAAAGGTTTAGGCTATAAAGAATTGCTAATGTTTCCTCAAACTGAGCGGTGAAAAGCTCAGAGGCTTAAGTATTACCTAAAGTGAGGAGAAAAAGGAGACTTTCTCTTCTTCTTTTTTACACAAAAACGTGACATTCTCCATGTTTCCAAAGTTTATGAGTTACTAAACAAGTCTCTGACTTTGTACAGATACTTGTAGTGAGGATGAGTAAACAAGTTCAAATGACCAAATACATGTTGTGTGTACATGTTGTCAGTCTCCTTGTATGGTTACAGAGAGAGAGAGAGAGATATTTTCCAGTTGAAATCATACATAAAAGCACCTATATACTTAACAGTTTTACATGGATGGAGCAAGAGGGACATGTATCGTGTTGAGACTATTTTGTCCAAAAAAAAGTTACCGCTCTCTCTCTCTCTCTCGACATCCTCTTGTGGTTACCTCTTGTTCGTCTCTTGTGTTGTCCTTGACTAGAAATCAGAGTGAGTGTCACACACCCATACAGTCAGTCCTTTCTCCATAGACAGACGCTTCATTGCACATCCCATTTTCCTCTTACACCAGCTCCGTTTGACCGCCTCACTCCACTGACAGCCTATCCAACTGTGAACCTATTCGAGGCTTTTGTGTCTGTCTCCATACTGAATATATTGTCAAATAAAATAGGTGTGTATATTTATATATTACTCAACATGCAGTCAAAAACTACTTTCTCTCTCTTTCTCTTTTTCTGCATTTATTTTGTTTTGTCTCCCTCTCCTTCTTGTGGCTTTCTCTTTTTCTTCAACCTACCTACCACCATCTTCTTTTCAAGTTAATGTAACTCATAAAGATTTTAGTCATCACTTATTAATAGAGTGAAAAGTAGGATGCTTTCCTCGAAATTTTGAAGCACTATACAAATACCTTTCCTTTCCAAACTTTACTTTCTCTTTTTGCCTTTCCATTTTGTTGTCTCTGTGTAGGGAACCAAGACGGAAAGGGGGAGGATGAAAAGAATGAGAGCGGCTTGTATTTTATCTCATCTGAAATCATTCAATATTCTCCATCGTTTCCTCCAAAATTCTCAGAAAATAAATTATTTTCTTAACAATACAAATTGTGCTACGTCTCACTCTATTCACTCTCTACTTTCTCCATCCTCCAATTCCTAGTTCCCCCTTTCTATCATCATTAAAATCTCATTTTTCAAATACTTTTCAACCTCTACCCCCTCCCCCCTCCACTACCCACTTTCTTTCTCTATTCTATCACACGCGTACCATTCCTGTTTGAAACAGGAAGGAGACGAGAGAGAGAGACAGAAAAAAATGGAGAAAGAGGGGAGACAGTTCAAGGGAGATGGAATGGGAATGGAGAATAGGAATGAGGATGAGGATGAAAAAAAAACAAAAGAAAAATATTCACTCAATGAGAAAATTTTCTAAAGGAATTCCTTCAAATATTTGTCTTTTGGATCATCTTTGCTTACAAAGAAATAGAGAGAGAGAGGGGAGAGAAAAATGGGGGGGGGGGCAGGAAGAAAAAAAAATGAAAAAAAAGAGAAAGAAGAAGAGACAGCGAGAGTCAGGCTATTGCGCTGTGCACTTTAAAAGGAGGCCTCCTTTCACATCGTTATTACATTGACAATAGAAGTCTAAATTCCTCGTTGTGAGCCGACAAGGATTTTTTTCCCACCTGCCGCTTTTTTTGCACAGCCAAAAGAACATCATTGATTTTTATGGAATTTACGAACGATACACACTTGAACTTAAGCTACCTCACTCGCCTAAATTCAAGACTTTGCTCCAATCCACATTTTATGTTGTTACCACACTATACCCCTCCATGTCTCCTCCCCTCCTCCTCCTTTTTCTTTATCTTGTCCTTGTCCAGAAGACTACACAGAGTCATACATATCTAAATTTCCATGGAAAGATGCTTGTCATGCTCCCAACGTTAGTACTGAAAAAAAGGTGAACCTGTCTAGCATATTATATATAGTAGAGGCATCATAATCTTTTTTTCTTATATTTTCTCCCCACATTTTCTACAAAGGTATGATGTACAATTCTTTGTACAAAAAAAATTGGAGTAGAATAGACAGAGAGAGAGGACCCACGACAAAGTCCTCCAGTTCCCTTTTATACATCTATCTACATGGTACTCGTACACACACAAAAAAACGAATGACAGTCTTTCGCCATACCTTATGCATGGAGTGAGACTAGTAAACTAGTGGTAAAAACGTGCTTTCTCTTTTTTTTCTTTCTTTGTGAAAGTCAGCAGCATTGCCGTATCATTCTTTTTTTCTGTCTCTCTCTCCCTTTTCCATTCCATTCCACTTAAACGGATGTGCATACATAAGGATTCATCCGATGCTCATAAATTGGGATGGAGAAAGACGGGGAAGAATGAGAGAGAGAGAGAAAGGAAGGAATGAAGGGAAAGCTCCAACCAAGCCATGTTAAAGCCAACGAAACATTTTTATACCTCATTTCACCTCCTTCCTTTTACCTCTCCCCCTCTCCCCCTCCTCTCCCCATTTTACCCTTGTCTCTCTCACTCTGTCTTCTACAAGTCAACTGATCTCTATCTCTCTGACAACAAATGTTTAGTTTGCACAATCCTATTCAAATGAATTGTGTAATTTGAATAGCTCCCCACACATACATTCCTCTCTCGTCCCCTTCTTTCTCTTTCTTTCTTTTTTACTACTCTACATACAACACAGCCCCCCTCCCCTCCAATGGCAATGGAAAATTGACTAGGGGGAACTAACAAAGTTAGAGAAGTGAACGTCCTTCAATGCCACGTTCTTTTTTTTTTCTCCGATTTTTTTTCCTATGGAAGAGACGATAACGGGTATTTACTCTCTCTCTCTCTCTCTCTACTACCTATTTCTATCATATGTACCTTCCACATGTTGTCCTATAGAGCCAACTAGAGGCTATGCAGTGAAAATTGATATTCTCTCTTATATAAAAACAAAAGCGAGCCAATTACATTTTAGATAGATATTTGTACTACTCCTTCTCTCTTTTTTTCTTCTCTGCTCAATATTGAATCCCAGTTTGTTTACTCAATTTAAATAAAAAATGTTGTACACATAAACTGCACTAGAAAGAGAGAGAGATAAACATGGGGAGTACATAACAACAAATAGTCATCTATTTTGATTCTTTTTTTATATTATACAGCTTAAAATGTTGATGCTACCTATTTGTAATGTACTTGTGAGGAGAAATAGGTTAGTGTGTAAATTTAGAGAATTTTAATAGAAAAATTATTAAATTGAAAATGTAAACCAAGATTGACTTTCCCCTTTACGGGAAAGTCTACGGGACTATAGGAAATAGATTTGATTGATTAAAAGTAAAAGTCTTTTGATTAAAATTTCAATTTCTTTGAAAAATTTTTGATAATGAAAATGACGTCAAGTTTTTCCACATTTTAATTTAAATTAGTTTCTCTAAAATTATTATATTTAGCCCATGATACACATTTTCCAAAAATGAGTTGTTTTTTCCCCATCTTGATGGATGTTTTATGAGAAATTTAATGTACATGGAGGATGGAAGATGACTAAATATGTATGTACATGTTAAATGAAAAATAGTGAAAGTAGGAAGATGAGAGTGTAAGTTTTTTGGCCAAAAACTTGTTTATTCCCAAACAGTTAACCTTAGTTTTATAATATTATAATTCCCTTTTAACTTGAGAGAGAGACGAATGAGGGAAGAGAGAGAGAGGGGGGACTCCATTTTGAGTCTCTTTTTAACTATAAACATAATTTTCAAGAGTGTGTAACTATAGGAAGAGAGAGAGAGAGGAGGAGAAAGTATAGAGAAGGGATTAAAACTTTCATGCATTATGCATTTTATTTATCTCTCAAGTTTTTCTAGCACAACCTCATTTACTTGTATACTTTCCCTCTTAGACTTTTTCTCCATCTAGCAAGAATCCTCGTTGAAGAAAACTCAATTTTAAACTATTGCTAATTAGTAACAGACTGCTGAAAGATTTTGACTGTCCTACATGTTATATTTAATCTCCCATTCTCATCTCCTCTCCCTCCTCCTCCCCATCATTCTTCTCCCTTCACGACAACAAGTTTGAAAAAAAACTTAACATCCGGTTAAACAAGTTGAAACTTGCCATTCCACGAATCAGAATGGTGGGGTGAATAAAAGCCAGAGAACCGATTTGGGGTGACATGGAGTGAGTTGTTGTCAAAGAGTATTTTTATTGTATGTGTGTCTACTTGGAACCAAAGAGAGAGAGAAAGTAACTCGGACTGACGACGAGAGACGGAGAAAGAGACGGTTATAGACAGAAAGCATAGAGAGCAAGGTGAAAGTCATAATATTTAAGAGAAATCCCATGGGATCTTTTTTTTGTATACGTAAGACCAACTCAAACCACTCCAAGTTCCATAAGGACTCCAAAAAGAAGAGAGAAAGGGGATAAAAAAAGCATCATCTTGTTCCTTCTCCTTAAATATTTTTTTTTCTCGATGGAACTTCATCTCTATGCATTTATTCCCCACGTGTTTCTCTCTCTCTCTCTCTCTCTGTATCCGTATGCATATATAAAAAAAATGTTTTGGACAAGTTCGTAATATTTTATTTTATTGTACAATATTCATGGACTACAACCCATATAAAAAAAGCTTACTCTTCTATTTTCTTATGTATTTGTATCTTATGATTTTATTTTTTTGGAAAAAAAGGAGAGAAAAAGAAAATTTACAATAAAACTACGCACTGTAAAGTAAAGGAAAAAAGAGAAATAAGGTTATGATATTATATTATCCTGTAAAAAAAAGTTTTTTTTCTGTCTATTTTTCAAGTCTGTCTCTTGTTCCGCTCACAAATAGTTAAAAATTGACTTAAAAAATTTGATTTGAGAGGATAGAAGGAACAAACAATACAAAAAAAGCCGGAATTACACTTCATAACAAAAAAAAATCTATACAAAGTTTACACAACCTTACATTGTACATTACATAACCTACGTACATAATCCTCATATTTCACTTTTCATCGTTTCACTTTTTTTCAAAAAAAAATAGTCCTGTCTATTTTATTCACTAGATTTTTTTACTATTTTGTCTTTCTTTATTTGGAAGTCATAAAGTAAAAGCAAAAAAAAGAGAAAAGATATTAAATGGATTATACAACATGTTTCACAGTGAAACTCACTAGTAAAAAAAGTAAAAGTAGGAAATAATAAATTTAAAAATTTTGGTTTAAAAAAAATGATGATTATTATTTTTTAAAAAAAAAAAAATTTAATACCAGTTAAAGTAAATTTAATGAATAAGTAAGGTTTATTCCATGGCTCCATGGATTAAAAATAAACTAAAAGGCAGGGCTCTAATCCACATCGACTCATCACAGAGAGAGAGAGAAAGTTGGGAGATAGTAACAAATTTGGTAATGTTATTAGCAAAAAAAACTAATCCAGTCTAAAAGTGGTAAGAAGATAGATAAGTTGATGGCACTTTTAAAATATGCTACACACATACACACCAGGCAAGGTGGTCTGTGTAGGTCTCCCACAGTTAATTTGGGACTAAATACATACAGAGAAAAAAAGAGAGAAAGGTCTTGTCTATATAGGAAAAAATAAATTTGATATGGTAAAATATATTCTTTACCTACTTCTGTAGAATTTCAACATGAGGAGAAAAATAGGAAAACACATTAAGTAGAATGAACATATGGTTGACTGAGTGAGCAGAGGGGGGAGAGATGTGTACAATGTACATAAACAGTTTGTACATAACAAATAACAATTTTATAGGGAACATGTGTATACATATGGCCATGCCACACATCTCTCTGATATGAAAGACCAGCAGAAAAAGAAGAAGAAGAAGAGAGAATAGCATGTGATAGTCATGAAAATTACCTACTAGAAATGCCAGGCGGACTGTCTAACTATATGAGACGTAGGGGAAACATGTGGCATCATTTGCAGACACTGACATTAGTGTGCCTGTCCTTTTCTCTCTCCATGTGTCAGGAGATCCTCGTTTTACCAACTTGACTACTATATAAAATTTACTCGTTTACGCCACACTCACTGAATGTCTAGTGTGCGTCTCTGTCTGTCTCTCTGGGCTCCGGGTCTCTCTCTCTCCCTGTGTGGGTTTTGAGTGAGTGAGTGAGTGGAAAAGGCGAGGAGAAAGTAGTTTTTGTATATCTAATTTTTTCTCCATCTTTTCCTTTCTCTTTATACATGTCATCTCTCTACTGTGTACAGTGAGTACACAGTATAGACCGGGGACAAGATAAACGCTTATAAAACGTGCATTAAAATATGAAAGACGGCCTTTCCCCTGTTTTTTCTATATAAGTCGAGTTATATGTAACCAGAATAAAAAGTAGAGATGGAATGCATAAGAGAGAGAGGGGGAAAACATTGAACATTGAGACTAAATCTGATCGAGTCTTCGTCTTGCTCTTGGGTCGCTTTTGTCATAAAAGCCATTCTGAAGGTTTTTCTCAATACTACAGACATTGTACATACAAAAAGCTATATATCATACCTATCTGGAACACACGACTTTCTCTTTACTTTCACTTCTAATACTTTCCTTACGTTCCCTTTCTCGGTATTCCAAAACATTCGGCACTTTTTCTTATGTCCCATCTTGTCTAAAACTGAGAGGAGGAGGAGAAGAGCAAAGGGGTTGGAGCGAGTGAAAGTTGGAGCGAGAGGGGAGGAGGAGGGAACATGTGAATTTGAATTTAAAAATGAGACAAAAAAAATGTAAAAGAAATTTTCTTTTTTGTCTTTCGTGTCATTCATCCACCCTCAAAAATATATTTATCATGTCTATGGGTGTGTGTGCTCAGATTGAAAATAACATGAACAAATATACTTATACATGGAGCCATAAATGTACATGTACATTTAAAGGGCTATACACGAAGAGAAGATGGATTTCCAAGTCAATATTTATGCACAAGGATTCGTTATCACATTTTATATGATTTATTGGAGGAGAGGAGCTCATCGTATGAATTTGATCAAATTCATACGATTCAACGAGAGAGAGAGAAAGCGGAGGGGAAAGCATTTACAAATGTGAATTTTTTAGTATACATTTCACGGTCTCTCTCTCTCTCTTCTAACACCACTAGAATGTGTTGCTCCATCTCCTCCACTGTCATCCTTTTGTCTGCCCTCGTCGTTATTTCTCTCACTTTCACTCTGACTGACTGATCAGGATAGAATAGACTCAAGTTTGAAGTTGGAATACATAAGAGTAAAAAATATCAAGAAAAAAAATAGGAGTACATAAAATACAAAAGAAATAGCATGAATTTCACAGAGACAGAATGGAATGGAAAATGGGAGGAGGAGGATTTTGTGCACAAGTTGATTTCATTTCTTTTTCTCTCTCTATGTGTGTGTTTGTGTGTACTCTCTAAACATATTTGTATTTCTATGTGTGTATTTACAGGTTCTGTTGGTGGTGGTGATGGTGGTGGCCGACCTTCTTCTTCTTCTTCTTCTTCGGCTGACTGGCAGGATGGATGGATGGAGAGAATAAAAATTCATGCATAAATACATAGGGGAACAGACTTTTTGCAAAAAACTCGACTCGAACGAGTAAAACGAATGGAAATCCGAGTGTGGAGAAAGAAAAAGAGAAAGTCTTTGTAGAGTAAGAGAAAGAGATAAAAAATACCAAAGAAAAAAAACAAACTCTACGACAACTACAACAACCTACATACTACATACTTTGCTCTCATCCTTTCAGCTGCTGAGCTATCTTGTTCAAGAAAACTTTGTCGGTGTGTGATACAAATTTACCTGACTGCAACTGAGAATGTCTATTGTATATTAAAGTATACATATAAAAAAATTATATATATATAAAATTATATTATATGTACCATTTAAGTTAACATTATACATAAATTATACTATATGCATGGCTCATATATATATATATATATATATATATATGTACATAACAAGGGATATAACATAAAATTATATACATGTCCCCAAAATGTGTACACACACGTCAACCAATTCAATTCCACTCTCTCTCTCTCTATTTAATCCATTCCCCGGCCCCCCTCTTCCCCTCCCTCTCTCTCTCGAGCCATGGGTTTATGTATGATAATTTATGCAAAAAAGTCAAAGTCCTTTCAAATTCTACATTTCTACACTCCTCCCTACACCCAACATCCGACACGTAGTCTTCTCTGTACAATCTAGAGAAGACACAAGAACTGGAAGAGACATTACTAGACAAGACTCGACAACAACAACATGTCAGATTGTAAAATTGAATTAAAGGGAAATTGTGGTGAGGATGGTTGTGGTGGTTCCTCAGTGCGAGCAATGAATGCAACATTTTGTACACTTGAGGGGACAAGAAGAAATCCAAGAGAGAGAGACAATTCCTTTTGTCTCTCCATCGCTTTGTCCTTTCTCTCTTAAAATATTTTTTTTGGTAGAAAACTATCCTTGGCAGATAAAAAAGAGAAAGTAAGAGAAAAGAGGAAGATTTCTACATGCTGTTCAAGTCCCTCTCGACACTTTGGCTCTTTTTTCTTTGGATTTCGTGCAGTGAAAACAAAAGAAGAGCAAGAAGAGACATTGATGCAATGACCTAATTCACAGCTTGGAGCAAAGAGTGGAGACGTAGAACCACAGTGAACACTTGATCGACAGAGTGGAATGGAAGAAATTTTGGTGGGGAGGGAAAGAGAAAGTAAAAGTAGGAGAGGAGAAGGGAAAAGAGGAGAGAAAAAAAAGTTATCACATCTTGTCCACCGTGAACAAATTTTCCTAGTTTTCCAGTACTAGAGACCATTGGCAATAGTTTTACTTTTTCTATATAATTCTAAACTTGTGTACTCCAGATATTTCGTCTCTCTCTCTCTACGTCAGACGATTCTTGTTTCAAAAAAAAAAAATATATAAATTTTGTGCTGGTGCTTATATGTGTAACATATACATGTATATATATATTGTATCTCATGTATATTATGTGTGTGTTGAGCTACACTTACACTCCACAAGGAAATGAAGAGAGAGAGTTTTTTTTGTGTACACAAAAAAAAAAAATTGAGGCGATAAGATAATAATCAGTGTTCAAATTCCCTGAAATTGTAGTAAATACGCTCAACTGAAAATTGCAAAAAGGGGGGTTTAGTGGATTTCAGTGTATATTTATACATGTAAGAAGAAAGAGAGAAAAAAAACAAGGATCGCTTCACATCTCTCACATGGCCATCATCCTCAAAATTGTACACGGTTTGGTCAGTAAACGAGAGGAAGGAATAACAGTGGACAGTTTGTATGACCAAGTGAAAGTTAGGAGACCAACAAAAGTGAAGAATGGTGACAGCAAAACCATTGATGCAAGTACCTCTATAAAGACTTTCCCCCAAAAAGTGGAACCCATCTACACACACACCCCTCCTCAAAAAAAATACTAACACATTACACATAACATTGTACACTTAAAGTACATACATACAAAGTCTCACAACATTTCCCCTCTTGCAAACATTTTACTACTTACACCGTGACATATTTTTTCTTCTCCTTTCTCCAGTGAGTTTTTTTCCCCCATTTTTTCTCTTCAAGGAGGACACAGCAATGGTAAAGGAGCCGAATTGAAACCGTGACAATCATTACAACTTACGACGACATACATGACATGATATAATTTAGTGCATAAAGTTAGTTATAGAAAATAAATTAAATGTATATGATGATGCATGTATCGCAGTAGTCTCTTAAAAACTTAGTATATTAAAATGGATGATCGGGGAAAGTAAAAGGAAAGGGAGAAAGGAGAAAAAAATGTTTCATTTTCTAAAAATCCTATCATTACAATGAGGTGACATATATACAACAATCCATATGCACACACATAAAAACTCTGATAAATGTACCTTTTTGACTCTTCAGTCTTCACTTTCTCCCTGAGTCCTCACTCATACAAATAAAAATATATTTTGAAGAGAAAAAGGAGGCAGAAAATTTTATGTAGAGAGAAAGGAGAGATACGTAGACAGACATACCAAAACAAGTCGCAAGTCCAGAAAACTTAATTCGATTACCTGAGGGAAATATTTGTAATTTTCCTGATTGGTTCCTTGTGGTGTGTGTGTCTCTCTCTCTCTACATGACTGTCTAGTTGTACTGTGTACACATGATTTTCATGATTATATTACATTATCTCATAGTTGGGTGCGTGGCTCTGTGAGGAATATGTAGGGGATACATATTTATATGCTAGCCTTTGATTCAAGAATCGACCTTGCTTGTCTGAACAAGATTCACGTGTCTATGGTCTATTGTGTCTCTTTGAATATATTACAGACATTTTATGCCTATACTTATAGAGAAAATTAGTTGACTCTATGCATGCCCTATATCATAACAATGATTATATATGTATATATATGTACACAATGTATAAAGGATTGGAGTCTGTGGACCGTAAAGTAAAAGTGACGCCGCCCACATGATATCATTTGGTCGGGAAACTAAGAGGAAGTAAAAGTAAGAGCACTTATTTTGTCACAACCAAAACCATGGTCCTTCAACCCTCCTGGTAATTGAGCATCCTTCATTATAGTGACAATACAGCGAGAGAGAGAGAAAATCCCTTGGCATGATTTTCTCCACTAAGTAACTGTTTACTTTCGCATTTAGTCTTAATCCTATAGATTTTCTATTATGTGTTACATACATCTTTATATAGAACATGAGTCTACTTTTCTCTATCTTGATAGAGAAAGCATCAAAATCTTTTTTTTTTAACTTTCTCTCTCTCTCTCTCTCGTACTTTCTCTTCCTATTTCCTCGTAGTGATAAGCTGTAGAAAAAAGAGAGGAGCGAGGTCATCAAAACAAAAGCTTTAAAGTCAGGATATATAAAAAGCTTATGGTTGGAAAATGGAAAAAGAGACACAAGGGAAGAGAAAAATAAATGTACAAGTTTTTTTCATTTCTTGTTGATGATGATTAAAATAGAAAGAAAAACATGTGGGAGAAAATTTCTTTCTCTAAGTTAATTTAATACAATACACACGAGAGAGTACATATCTGGTATTTGTATAGTTATGTGTATAATAATAGCCATCCTAATAATCTCAGTTAATATTGAAATATGTTTATTATTTTTCAAGTTTTTGAAAAATGAAATGTTACAGATTGTATTTTTCCTCGAGTAATTTCCAATTAAATAAAATATATAAACTTCATAAATTTTTATTATTCTTATATACTGCATTGCAGTCTCTGCCCTATTAAATGAGATGGAAAGGAGGGAGTGACATGAGATAATATATTTCCATTTGTATTTGTCATGTCAGTTAATTTTTCATCTTGAGGCAATTTCCATGTCAAAATTATTATATCTCTCTCTCGTATCTTCCTAATGATGACGCTGGCTAAATATTCTTGTAGTGAATAGCTCTCCTCTCCAGTCTAAATCACTCACAGAGTACGAGTACATAATCAACTATTTGATATTAATTTATTATTCATGGAAGAAAAAAATTTCAGGATGATGGGAGAGAAAATGAAATTTTAATAATTTAGATTCTGTCTCTATAATTTTCATGTTTTTCCATCATCATATAGGTTAATTTTTGTACAAGAATAAAAAAAAGAGAAAAGAATTTTATTCTATTCTTATTAACATACAGAATACATTACATGTACATGTATGTTACATACGAGTGTGTAACATATTTTTTGTACATTAGTTTTAATCAACCAAAATTCCCTTTAGAGAGAGTCAACATGAATAAAATTCTGTACCACAGTTTAGCCTTCCCATGATATGAATTACTACTTTAAATTCCTACTAGAGAGAGAGAGAGAGAGAGAGAGAGAAAGCAGCCACTATAAAATATTATTCAAAAAACTAACTTTATCCTTCAACATCTATCTCTCTCTCTCTATTTCTAACTCCAAAATTCTTAGTTTTTAGTTTTCACAAAAATTCAGAATATAAATACATGTGTAGGAGAGGGAGGAGAAGGCCCCATGATGGATAGCCTTAGTTTTGTCGTAGTTTTTAAAAAAAATTTCAACCCAAAGGGTTTTAAATCACAATAACCCCTACGTACTCGTATGTCGTCCATGATGTAACATTGGATTGTATTCGTGTATGAATTGTGTAGATGTACATACATAAAGAGGGCGGAAGAAGAAAAAGAAAGTTTTTGTCACGTTTCTTTCCAAATATTGGATAAAAAAAAGAGTACATCTTACATACTCATATTATATATATATATATATGTATATATACAAGGCGCACAAACATGTTAAACTTATTTTATCTCTTTTATATATATTATCCATCTCTCTCTCTCTTTTTGTTACACTCGAACAAGTGTGTAGGTGGATTTTGGAAAAAGAAAAAAAATCAACAAAATTTTCCAAATGGCCCATTGATTTTTTCCCTTGTAAATATAAATTTAATACTTTCTACTTTCTCTCTCTCTCTCTCTCGATAAATAGGACAGCAACAGGGAGTAAAAAATGCAATTTTCTTGCCCTCTTTCTCTCTCTCTGTTCAAACTTGTTGTTTAATTATTGTCGTTCTTAATGCATTTATTGCCATTATTCACCAACTATTACCGTGATTGCTCTACATATAAATATATATATATATACAATTACAATATACATACAGATTACACATGTATTTAAACATGTATTTGAATTAAATGGTGCAAGAGCTGGACTCACTCTAACTACATAATACATAAATATTTATATAGGTACTTTACTAATACATATATTAATATACATTAGATTAATACTAACTAATGTACCGTAAACTCTCAATTAAGCGCCCACGCGGCCCTGCACATAGTATACCCATATAGATAACATGAGTATACTATGTGCAGGGCCGGGTGGGGGCTTAATTGAGAGTTTACGGTAAATAAATTTATTATAGAATTATAGTGCTACGAATTTTCTACGGGTGTCATGTAAAATGCCAGTTCATTTTTCTTATGTATTATACTAAAAAAACTAACACACACAGTCAATATTGTATAATGTACATATATTATGTACATGTAGACTGTACTAGAATTAATTGTATGGAATGCAGAATATAATAATAATTGTATGATATACATAGTGAAAGAGACAAATTTTTTTTGTGGTGTGTTTTTTGTAGTACAATGTACATTTGTATTTAATATGAAGCAATGTTTTAAATATATATATATAATAATATATAAAAGTATACTTTATGTCAGAATTGAGCTCCATGTACCATGTACACCATGTACTCACACTGTGTGTTACATTGGAAATTGAGGGAAAGGATTAATATGGGGTCGAGAAAGAGAAAGACAAGCTTTATCGGTCTTCCACTCTAGTTTCTAACAAATAATAGCCAAACAAATTACCTTTATTAATGTTTAATCTCCTCTTTTATCACACCCTATTATTTATTCCTCTCTTTCTCTCTCTCTCTCCAACCATTTATTTTCTACAAAAGACCCACCATTTCTCTCTCTCTCCTGTAAACAACTGCCCATACAGATACACATTTTATTTACTCACATTGTTTCTTCTCCATATGAATTCTTTTGATTCAATTTTCACTTTCTCCTTCATCTCCAATCTCTCTCTCTGTCCCCATCCCCACTATCCCACAGTAAAAAACTACACAAATGATATTTCATAATGGAAGAGGCCCATACACAAAAGGATAATAATGAAACAAGAATAAACGTTTAAAAAGAAAAAAAGTCCCGATCTCTATTCGTACATTATATAATGTAATATTATATACGTATTAAGTATAATTACATTTGTGGCTTATTTATAAAAAAAAGGTCACTTAAAATAACGTCCAAACTGGGAAAATCCTATAAAATACAGTAAAACCAGTAAGAGTAAAACAGTGTAAGTACATGTAGTTGAGGGAAAGAAAAGTAAATCAAAAATTGTGCAAAGGAGGAAGAAAACGAGGAGGAGGAGGAGGGGGATATTATAGAATATGCAAGTGACAGTGACAGGATAAAAGCCAAATGTTTTTCCTCCATTCAATCCCCTTTTCTTGTTTTATAACGAGAGTAAGGTCTACATAAGATGCCATGTACATGGTGGGCTTTAGGTGACAAAGTAGAATCAAGATTCCCTCTCTCACTATCTGTCTCTGTCTCATGAATGCATCGAATTGAGTAGTCTGACTAGTTTTGATCAAATCGAGTTTACTAGTAATGTACGTAAGATTGGAGGAAGACGGGAGGGTAGGAGGGGGATAGAAATCGGATTTTTTTTCTTCTTCTTCTTTCTCTTCTCACACTCAGGTCGATTTTGAAACCTAAAGGCTTTCTATGTTCCTCTCTCTCTCTTTATACGCGTAGATAATAGAGTTAAAGTTTTACCTTTTTGCTGCATACATATGTACTCTCATGCTATGGTTTTTGGATGAGATGGTTATACATGTGAATATAACATTAAAATGGTTAGACGATGATGCTGACGATGCGTATTCTCTTTACTCTTTTTTTGGTATATCTCCATCCTATGTACATACATATAAGGTAATACTGTTATACATCTAGTGTGAGAGTGCATGAAGAATCTGACTGCAACTTTCTCCTTTTTTTAAAAACGAGGGGAAAAGAGACGCGAACTTGGCTTTCCCTTCCTCTCTCTCTTTGGCTTGTCCTGAATTGCGTGCTTGTGGAGCTCCTCGTCAAATTTCAAAGTTAGCCAATACCATTTATATTGGGGACCCAATCGAATTGAAGGTTGTTCTGGAGAAAAGGGAAGAGGGGGAGGGGGTCCCGCAGTAAAAAAAGGAGAAGACGATGCGACATTCCTGAACAGCAAATAGAACGAGTAGTAGAACAAGGTTACTGTACCTCCGGAGAAAGCATACACAAGTAGGGTCTTTTACCTATATCCGGTTTGAATTATACCAAATTTATATAATATTAGACTTTACATAGTCTCTCACATTATAGTGTAATGGAAAGCAAAGACTTTTTTGGAGAGATTCTTTCATTTTATTTGGGATGACGAGTCAAGGAATTAGAAAAAGGGTATGACATGAATACACACATGTGTTTTCTTCCGTACCGAATCATTCACAAAGCTTTCAACAGATAAAAAAAATTGTGTATAAAAAAAAGAAGCTATATATTGGATCAATAAATTTATAGTTGAATGCATAAAGAAAGGTATTTGTTACGGATAGACACGAAATCGGGAAGAAGGAGAGATCACTTTCCAAACTAACGTCTCTCACTCTTTGTAGACAATGGTCCTCGTGACAGTTAAGGGGTGTCTCTCTCTCTCTCTCTGTTGTTATTGTGCTTTGTGTTGTATAGAGACAGCTCATAAAAGGTTTTTTTTGATGCTGATGCGCACCTGTTACATCCTCTCCATTTTGTGTATCTACACCATATACTTATATACTCGTTTTATAGTGGTGTCGTGTAATTATTACATAATTTCCAATTTAATTCAGAATCCTCATTCTCTCTTTCTCTACTACCCTCACAAGTTGACAACTTTTCCTCTTTTTTACTAGACCTCCTCTTTCACAAACTTTCTCCGAATCTCTGATGCCCATCTCTCTCTCTCTCACTCTCACTCTCTTTCTGGACAAATGATGGTGTAATGAACTATGTCCGGTAGCCTCCATTAATTTGGTTGTTCATATGTAGTCTTCTGAAAGTTACATTTATAGAGTCTATATTATATATATAAAAAAATCTACTGTTATAACAAGGAAGGTTAGAGAGGTACGTTCTTCTTGTCAATGGAAAAGTCTCTCTCTCTCGTGTATTTAACATTGACACTATAGACTGTACATTATATATGTAGGGTATATATATATATATATATATTATATAAAAAAAAGAGCCAAACATGTTGATATTTCTAGGGAATGTCT
>JAQIVZ010001099.1:0-40646 GCA_034700945.1 Arrhopalites spinosus | reverse complement strand
TCTTTTAACATGTAAAAAGTAGGGAAAATGTGCTGCCTATACCCTCCATTGACATTAACCATGATCCATGCTGTATATGACTCTCCTCTACTATTATGACACACTCGACATAAAATGAAATGTACATCCTTTTTACTTTAGTTACCTCTATGACTGTATCTGCCATATATTTTTACAGTGAAAACCAAAGCGTGGCCTAACCACAGTAAAAGTTTCTCTTCCAAATAAATGACTCTCTTGAATGCAACATTGTGCTTTCTTTATATTTTAGATTTAAAGAAAAAAATCCCTACTCGTTTTCATCACGTTTGCCTTCCCCTTTCGTTTTTACCAGTATTTTTTTTAAAATTGTACATTCACCTTGTGCCTGTTGATTTTATTTTATTTTATTTTTTATTGTGTTTATATTTGAGCTCAAGTTTGAGAGTCATAATCACACAAATACATGCCAAATACACATTGCCGACTTTTTGTGATACAAAGTACTATAAACATAAATTTTAATTTGAGTCCCATTTAATATAAAGGGAATACATATATATATATAGACCATGTTAGACTATAATTGATAGTGATATGAATAAAAAACTTTGTTTCTTTCATCTTTTTCTAACAAAGATTTCTTGTTTTAATGTAATTTGTAGAATGGGCCATTCAAATAGTTAACAATGACTTTGTGAATATTAGAGAGAGAGAGAGAGGAAATGGCTCTTGTCATGTTTCAAGTTTTTTTCTTAGGACGTGATCCAACTTGTGAGATGATTTAATTTCCTTAACTCTTTTTGTTCTTATCTTGTTGTAATCGAAAATATTGACTAATTATCATGTTGAGACTGAAGAATTCATTTGCCAATCTAAATTCAGAGCCCTCATTTCATTAAAAAGACAAAGTTAATTGTCTTTCTTTCTCTCTCACTCTCTTTAAATTAAATAGCCGTATAGTTAACAAAATTACAAAACATCCTTACCTGTATTTGGTTAAACTGATACTCCCTAAAAATGTTTCATTTACAAATACAGTGAGCGCATGTGGCTCATGTTTTTTTTTCTTTTGAACATTTGGAATTTTTTGAACAAGTTATTTCTGTTGTGCATCTGTTTCCAGTTTCCTTCCATTTCTTATATAAATATATATACATGTGAATTTAGTATGGATGTACAATATAGACGCTTATGATCGAGATGATATTCCAAATTCTGCGACATACATGCGGCAAACCAATTTCGTGTCATAATTAAGTAAAAACTATGTGAGTTGAGCTTTAACAAAAAAAGTCGACAGTACAGAAAAAAAGGAGAAAAAAAATAAATATTTTTTTCAATATACATTTTCAATTCTTGAACCTATTCCATACTTTCTTGAGTTTTTGTTTGACAAAAAATAAAAGAAAAAAGATATTTAGAGAACTTTGAACTTTTCATTCACACTCAGTTGAATTTTCTACAGAATTTCTTTATCTCAAAATTCCAACTTGAAAAAGAAAAGCTAAAAATAAGAACGTCATTCTCATCATATAGTCATCACCAAAAAAATAAAGTGAGACAATATGCCACCCTTCCCACTTGTACACATATCTCTTGTATAAAACTAACAATATCTATGTTTTTACTATAAAAAAAGGAAAAGAGTTTCCATTTGTGACAAAATGTTTTTTTCTCCATATTGTGTGTTGTATGTATGAATGGCTGAACCAAGTTTTTATTGGCGCTTTTGTTTGTCTTTAGTGATGAGAATTCATCATGATGATGAGAAGGCTTGTTTGCTCATTACACATTAATGTTATGTCTCTTTCTCTCTCTCTCTCTCTCTCTCTCATCAAGTAGAATCTTGAGTAATGAATACACATTAATTACTTTTTCTCCTACATCACATAAAAAAACGAGTCATTTCAACGATCACACTCATCGTCAGTTTGATCCATGAAATTGTCCGGGTTCTCTCTACAAGTCCAACTGGAACTGGAGTATCTGTACAGTAGAGCACACAGAAATCCACATTGGTATTCGTATGTGGAAATAGAATCTTGTGAGTTTAATCAATCATGATGATGTATCTGTACATTTATTTCTAATAAATTACACACAGGCTAACAAAGGCGTTGGCAGGCAGCTCCAAAATAGAGACAAAGTTAGTCCCTAAATTGTCATTATTCTTCATTGTTACTCAATTCAATTAGAAAATTGTATTCCAAAATGAGAAAATAGATCCAAATGGATTGAAACAATCCAAATCCAACAACACAAGGAGGATTGAAATAGAGAGAATGGAGAAAATGGAAAAAAAATAAAATTGGGGAGGACAGAATCATCTCTCTTGTAGTGGCAAGTGATGGAACAGAAGAACTGAAAGCTGGATAATCCAGACTCTTGAGTACTGGCAAGGAGGAGATAAGAGCTCATGAAATGACAGACTCCGTATGAACAGTCATAAGTTTACGCCTCAAGTTTATACCATCGACTCATCATAACAAGGAAAAAAGAGCAAGTCGACAGACTGTGTGTGTGTGGTTAGGAAAGAGAGAGACAGATGAGAGAAAAAAATAGAGCTTTCTTTGCATGAGCTATGCCTTAGAGAGTTCAATTCTACATCCTTTTTCTCTACCCAGTTCAGTCGTCAGTCACCCAGACACATACACATGCATACAGTTTTCTCCCTTTTTATACAAAGAGACAACTTTCTCTCGTCGTAGCCAATGGATGAATTGTGTCTTAAAGAAAGACACTTTTCTCACCAGCTTTCTCGAGTCTCTGCCTGCCTACAAGTTGCACATAACAGATATATACTCAAAGTACTATTACCACTCAATATATTTTTTGTAAGTCTTGTACAGTGACTGTCAGTCACCTCATGTTATTTTCTCTATATTTTTTGTGATGGTGGCTATGTACACCAATTACCTAGCATAATAAACTGGTTGAATGGCTGGTAAATTGTTCAACCACTTCCCCTCCCAATCCCTATCCCTCAACACACACTAAGTCTCTCTCTCTCTCTGTGTACATCCAACATCCTATCTGTAGGCTGTAGTGAGTAGTGAGAGACGGATCACGCTCATAATACCGCCAAGAATGATGGCTCGTTTGGTGCTTTCTCTCTCTCAACTTGAAATTGTAGTAGGACTTCCTATAGACGAAAAGTGAAAGAAAAAGAGAAAGTAGAGTAAGACGTTGTCTCGATTCTATAACTCTCTTTCTCTTTTCCTCCTTTCTCTCTCTTTCTTTCTGTGTATAAAAGAGAGAGAGAGAGGAGATGGACGCCTTAGTTTTCTCCGCCAGAAGCTCCATTTCGAAGAATGACGCTCGGCAACGGCAATATGAAATGGGGAGATATACATACAGATAATTTCATTCCATCACATGACTCACTGACTGCGCTTCAACTATCTAACTATCTAACTAGCTTTCTTCCCTATATCAAAAAATATAGAGAGAGTTCTAGTTTGTAGTTATTCCATTTTCCCATATTTTGAGATGGTTTTGTATACCCCACATTTCTCATATTGAGCCTAGCCTCATATATATATATCTAGCTTTCTTCATTCTGGAAGGTAGTTTTAGGGAATGCAAGCAAAATGTAAAAGTTCACCATATCATACATTATGGATATATGTATAATACATTTATGACTTTCTCCTATACAACCATTGGCAGTATGAAAGTACAAGGAAAATGCTTTTGATGAAGGTGATCGTCCTCTCATACAATTTTTTTTGAGAAAAAACTGAATACATGTATAAATTCTATTCCCATGGATTTCAATGGGAAAGCAACACACTCAAAGAAAGTCTCGATTTTTTTAATAGAAACAGACAGTTTTTGTCGATGTACACCTAAAATTTTGAGTCGCATCAAGCTGGTTAAAATGTTCTAAGGATGGCCGTTCCACCTGTCATTGTACATGGGAGGTAGGTTGGATACAAGGTACTTTTAATGGGTCCCGAATATCGAATAGCTACTATACGGATATGTATATAAAGGTATAGGTACTCATGGACAAAAAAAAGTCTTAACATGACGATACATGGACTGTTTCGTCTTTAATTACATTTACAGACCGTTACGCCTTTCTTCTTTATGAACAGAATGGAATAAAAAAAAGTTGAGGGTGAATAGACTGGGTAAAAATGGAGGGGTATGAAAGGCTTTGGACCTGTGTGTCTATAGTTCTGGCTCTTCTCTCGTCTTTTTGTCCCAAGTGCGCATTAACCATGAACGAAGGAAAAAATATTGTACAATTTTCTTGTATTTTCTTTGCCACCTTGTAAAAAACATGGGGTATAGGTATCCTTGTCTAGTATAATATTTTTTGATATAATTATTCCATTTTCTTGATTTTCAAGTCTACAAATTTTTAATCCGTACAAAGGGCCGGAGGTTGTGGGTCATTATAATTGACAATGGAAAAAAGGCTCTCTACTGCATGATGATGCTTTTATTCTGACTTTAAGGCTCATTTTATGTCCATTAACTGGGTGCTTTCTCTACAGATTCTATGCGAGTTCAGAGAGAGAGAGAGAGAAAGTAACCGGAGAAGATAAACTAAAACTAACGATGAAGATGCCTTAAGAGAATTGAGAGTCGCTTTTACTTAAGCGTCTAATTTGAATGTTTACTCTAACTAAAGCTACATATTACACATATAGTCTCAAACACTTAATCTGTATTAAATATAAGCAAAAGAAGAGGAAAGAGCGGAGCTCTTTGTGTCTTTGTTACTTTCTCTTCTTCTCTCTCTCTCTCTTTGTTCTCATGATCAACATGTTTTAAAATTTTTAAAGGTACACTCAACTCTCTCCCACTTTCTCCTCTTATCATCGTATTCATGTCAAGAAGGATTTTCTTTCTTTTATATGGTAAAACTATACCAGAATGACATGGGTTGCCTTTTTTTAAAGTGAGCACACTGCTTTCTCTGTACCTTTATCTCTCTCTCTCTCTTAAAATGTACCTTTAGTAAAAACACAGAGAGAGAGAGAGAGAAAGTCTGCTACTTATTAAGTTCTTTATCCCATTATAAAGCCTTCTCTCTCTCTCTGTCTTTATGTTTCTTCATAACATTGTTTGTCTTTTTGACTTTCTTCTTGGTTGAGCTCACAAGGATGACTAAAGCTTCTTATGATTAGAGTTAAAGAAATGGACCAAAAATGTGGAGCATAAGGATGGGAGATTTGAGAGAGAGAGACTTTCTATTTTATCGAGAGAACACAAATGGACCACGTCATAAGTTACGGTAGGTGATGATGAAAGTAGTTGGATGGATGACGTCATGTGTATAAACTTGATATAAAGTGGAAATGGCAAAGTTCAGCTGGGGACGGAAACAGGAAGTAGATCCCAGATTTAGTTTACACGTATTTCAACTTTACCATTTCACACGCTCAACCATTCCTCTCTACGCACCCACTTGAGCACAGCCAGCCAGAGAGAGAGAGAGGGGAGAAAAGCCTTTACAAGACAGGTAACTTTTTTTTTGTAAGGCAAAAAAAATGTTTTGTACATGCCAAATGACGAAATCAATGGCATATCGATCTGTATTGTATAAACTCGCAATTCCGAAGTAAACCCTTATCCCAATACACATCGTAGAACAAACTCTATGTCCTACCCGCCCGTATTATAATAATTCAGTCAAAATACTCACAAAAATCATTTTTCCTTTTGCCATTTAACTTTCTTGTCTTGTTAGATATGTAAAAATGACAAATAATATTTAAATTGTTTTCCGGGGGTGTCTTCTTTAGCCTTTTTGTGTTGAATTTAACTCAAATCTCAAATTTTCAATATTTTTTCTTGACTTTCTCTTATTCTAGCCAGATTTTTTTTCTCCCTGTTGTCAAGATAGAGTAAAATATTTTGAGAAGTAAATGATGGTTTTGGTTTTGATATAAAATAAATTATTCCATTGAAATTATAATTATGATTACCAGTGTAGTCGTGATTGTAATCCCCGGGTCTTTGGTTGTGGCTTTAGTTTTGCGTCAGAAATGAAATTGGTTTTTATGTTCCCTAAAAAAATGATTTATACAGACTACAGAGACTACATGTGAAGACTACAATGCTAATCGCTAGAGTCGCTTTATGCATGCCCAAGTACCTTTCTCAATTCAAAGGGAGGCAAGAGGACCAAGACGACAACTTGCATCTTCAATCTTCAGTGTGCACATGTGCCCCCATAGACAAAAAAATGAATAGCACACACAATACCTCGTCGATTTTATAAGAAAACTGAGAGAGGGAACTTTCTCTTTTTTTTGTCCTGAATAAAAAAAAGAAGAAGCTTCACTTCTTTTGTGATCCGTAATCGCCCAAGTCTTTATATACTTTCTCTCTCTCTCTCTTATATGAGAGAAAGTATAAGAGAAAGTAGGACTATTCTAAATCTAAATTCTATAAGCTTTCCCTCTCCTTATACTTTCTTCTCTTTATTACTTACTGTGTACAACTTAGCTTTAGCTTTCACTTGAGAGTATGCACGAGGGTTTTTAAAGGTGAGAGAATGTACCCGTTCGATTTTGTGGAAATTCAAATAAACGCTTCAATAAACATGAAAGCAAAGTATTTTATCTGTACAGAAAAAAAAATACTTGGGGACTTGGGAAGGCCTATTCCTGAATACCGGAACAACATTTTTTTTTCTACAGCTTTCTCTTCCTTTCTCCTATCACCCTCATTAGCAAGCTAGGGAATTCTGGGCAATAGAAAAAAAAGTTTGGAGCGGCAACAATTGGGAAGAATAACACTTAGACGGATTTTGAAGCACAACCCCCCTCCCCCCACGCTTCAAGGAACTTGTTTAAAATCCAGTGTGTGTTATTTTGAGAAAATTCTCCAAGTAAAAATCTTTTTAGAATATTTTTATGGTAATTTGACAGTAAAAAATCCAATCCAAAATATTGACTAGAAAACAGGAAATAAAATTGTGGTTCATTTGTATAATGAGGAAGAAATAATTTTGACTGTATGTTTTTTTTGTGTGTAAAACCACAAGAATCCAGACAGCACCATAAAATATTTATTTACTAGTCATTCATTCATGTTACTACACATGAAATTATTTTTGGCAGGTAAAAATTCATCAAAATTTGAAAATGGGGGCTAAAATTGAATTATACATTTGGCCGATTTTATTTCATTTTATGAAAAATTCATAACCAAAAATCGTACATAAGGAAGTATCTAAATATATCGAGTTTTTTAGCTCATAAAAGGTGAGAGAGAGGGGGGAGGGGAAAGCAAGAGCCTTTAGTGTTTTTAGTATAACTTTCACGTCCTTGTTCTCATTTCTCTCATTGTTTTTTGGCGAAGTATTGAAATTATATTCATTTGGAGTTTTTGGGGTTTGGGCTGTCGATGAGGATGAGAATGTGGGTAGAAGCCGGAGCCGATTAAGTGAACCAATCGATAGCTTTTATAGAGTCAATAACACATGAAACTTGCTCCAATCAACGAGTAGGTCCAATCTTATGTACATTCATGCACAGTGTGTACAGCTCCAGTTAACCCACATTCTTCATTTAATTGTTATGCAAGGTGATATTCCATGACAAAACCAATGGGGACTTGAGACAATTCTTTTTTTTTCACTGTGACATCCCACAAAAATTGTTTGTCATAGTCAACGTAGTCAAAAAAATGTTGGTTTTTTCCATTAAATTTTTTTGTTGCTTTTTCCCACTCTCTACAGATACTTTGTACAACTCGCGCAAGTTCCTGTACGAGTACCAAGCAACATATGACATACAGTTCATGTTGTTCGATTTGATAATGATGCCCCTTTTTCTTCCATGTCATGACTATAGAGTGGGACATGCGATTCAAAGAATTTGAAATTTTAATTTTTTATATATATTCGAATATATTACATGCTAAAATTCAAATTCTGATACATATATTGTAAATTGTAATATCAAGAATATTTTTATATTTCCTTTTTAGTTTCTACAGATGAAAGTAAGCATGTCACTCTTACTGGTAGTGAAAGTTAGAAAAGATTTCGATCAATTGTACATTTTTATTTGTTAAAATTCTGCATGAAATGGAGGTATGCGTGAAATGAATACAAAAATTATTTTTTTGTGTGTTGAATTATTTTTGATTGAAAAGTAGAGGAAAAAACAGCTGAACTAATTTTTTTTCTGTTATGAAACGCTTCATTTAGCTTAATTACATGTATAGAGAAAAAAAAGGAAAAGGAATGGCATGAGTCATCAGCTGTCAGCCAATTTACCAATTCTTGTTGTACATTGTATATTCAAAAATGTAAAGGTAATGACGTCCCTTGTCATCATACAAAGAGCCGTGATATATAAAAGAGAGAGAGGCTATATAGACGTTATGAAATGACTAAAAGTCCGGCTGCAAACTTTCCAACTCTGATTTCATTAATAAAGGATAATAAATGTGAAATGACCGTAGAGAGGGAAAGAGAGAGAGAGAGAAAGTTTAATACATCTGCACTATAAATTGTGTGTTTGTGTAAAGCTTCAGAAAATATGATGAAAGTAGGAGTGACTATAATAGTTCATTTCCATCCGTAATTTCCTGGTACATTTCTCTATTTATGAGCATCTTCCTCCTAGGAAAGAGGCTTTCTCTCGTAGTCTCGTAGAGTGCAAAATGCTAAAATTTTAATATTTCCTCCCTTTCCTTTTCATAATACTTTGAAATACATTGAGCTATTTATTTAATGAAATATAAATTTAATATAGGGGCAAGAATTATTTTACACATGGTAGAATTATATTGTCATAATATTTGGTTTGTGCAAGACTTTCTCCTCTGTCAGGGGGTCAGGGGTTGCAATGTTGATTATAATCAAATGTCAAATGTCAAATAAATAATACATTATTATGTACTCATATGGATGATACTTTATGTTGTTGATTTTATAATTAATTATTTACATTTTATACACCTTTTTTGTTATATATATATATATATATATAATGTAAGAAACACTAAATCGAATTGTATTATTTAGCTTGTACATTGTTGATAAGTTTGTGAGAAAAAAAAAATTTACAATTCCTTTAGAAAATTCTAGAACAAAGAGAAAGTAATTCTTTTATCAAATAGAAATTGAGAATGTTGACTTGAGTGTGTCTAAGCCACTGTAAACTTTTTGTACAAGAGAGAGTACAATAGACAATGAAACTTGTTATGAAAGATTTATAAACAATTTCCATTCAATTTGAGATGGGCAAAGGAGATGAGAGGAGGAAAACTTTAAAGAGCATTTATTATTCAACAGATGAAGTAGTCGATGGATGGTTCTTATTTTCTAGAAAAAAAAGAGAAAGTTGGATAAAAAAACATGTTGTTGTCTTTTATATTCCTCACATCTTGGACTTTCCCTTGTCTCTCATAAAAATCCCAACCCAGCCCCCGTCCCAAGTTTTGAGTGTACCCTCAAAGTAGAAACAATAATCTCTTTGGCTACCAAGAAAAAAAACAAAAGAGAAAGTCGTGCATCAATCCTTCACTTTCTCTCGTCATCTTTGCTACTATTGTCTTTGAACGCACTTTCTCTTTTTTTTAACATGACTCCTCTTTGTCACAGGGAATTGCATCTTCTCCTAATATACGAGAGATGCAATTTCTCAGGGAGAAAGTGAAGAAGGCAGATGCTAAGAGAAAGGATAAGGACTAAAGCCATCGCCTGGTGTATTCTATAGCCTCTTCATGTCATTGACATTGCCTTTGTGTTTCTCTCTGACGTGTTTCCTTTTTTTATTTTTCTTCTTTTAAAAAATAACCCGTTACTCGTACTCTTAGCATGACATGGATCTTCCTTGAGGCATCATCTGAGCACAATTTGTTTCTGGTCATCCTCCTTCCTTAGTGTCCTACTAAGAGTCTGTGTCCGACAACTCCCGTCTTGAGTGGGGGATGTCTTTGTCATTCATTTTCAATTTGGTCGGCCAGGATGAACATTAGAGTTTGTGGCTAGAAAAAATCTATACTGAGTGTGGGGATATTGAGAGTCAATACTCAATTTTTAATGAAGTGTCCACACTCTTGTATCAGTACAAGGCGGGAATTTTTCAAAAAAAATACCAGACCAGTTTGAACCAAACTATTTTCAAGAAGGTAGAAACATGAAAATATTGTAAAAATACACGGCTCCACATTTGCCAAGCGTGCTCTGTACACTAAACTAAATCTCTTTGCTTTCTTTAGCCAAAGTTTTTTTCCTTTCTCTTTTCTTTTGCCTTGTATATATATATATATATACTTATGTATACATAATATGTTATTTATTGAAGGGAGAGAGGAACAGAGAGAATATCGAATAGAAGATGCATGAGAGAGAGAGAGAGGATTGAGGTCTATGAGATGCATACTCATGTTTGTATAGCTGCTCAAAAAATCTTTTTTTAGTTTGGGGTCCAACTAATGGTGTATGTTACAAAAGCTTTTGTGACTTGCTTCCCGTATTTACTTTGTACAGTCTGTACAGAATAGAACATCAAGTTGCTTACCATTGACATTACTGACTTTCTCTCTCTCTCTCTAGTCAGCCTCCTTCTTTTTTTTCTCACAAACCCTCATTTTTTTGTTGTTGAAGATTGAAGCCTTGGAAAATTTACTTGCTGTACACTTTCTCTTTGGCCTTTCTCTCTCTCTCTCTCTCTCTCTCTCTCTCTCTTGTTTCCCTCTCGTCTTGTTTCCTTTTTCTACATTTCATTTATATTTTATTTGAATTTCAATTCTTAGAAATTGAAATTCTTTAGAGACCACATGTATTCTTATGCATATTATCTTATACTTTTCTATCCCGATTCATGGCACCATATTTATAGCTAAAAACTCCCTTTTTTGGCTTTTGGGTTTTTCGAGTACTTAGATAGAGAAAGTAAGAGAGAGAGAGAGAGAGAAAGAGGGAATCTAGAATGTACATTGTGTACCACAGTCACAAGGGAAGTCTTGTCTTTTCTCTTCTCCAATCCACGTCTCTCTCTCTCTCTCGCTTTCTCTCTCTGACCTCTACTCAAACATCTTAAAGCACTATTCTTTATATAAAACCAAACTCTTGGACCACTTTCCCTTCAAAATAATTTGATTTTACTCAAACACACAAAGGTCTACACATTCCGCTCAAAATAAATATAAAAATATTGTGAAAGCAAACTTTCTTTTCTTTTTCTACTCTCTACAAGAAAAAAAAACTCCTAAAAAGGCAAGAGTATGAAAATAGATCCACTCAACTATAAACTTTTAGATACTTTTTTTTTCTCAATCATTCAGTGAGAATATTGAAAAAAAAAGTCTTCGAAAGAAAGGCATTGGCTCTTTTTAAAATATTGGGATTTTCCAAAATTTCCATTGGCCTACGGTATCAAGATGTAATAAGAGAGAGAGAGAGGGTCATTTTTTTAGACTCTCATTCATCATCGACTCCCATCCCACTCACAATGTATATTTCATCAAAATCAAATTTATTTCTGTCGTATCAAGCGTTATCAGAGAGAGAGAGAGACGTAGAAAATTTGGGTTGAAGTCTGTCGAACAAGTTTTTTTCCAAATTTTTTCATGTATAAAAAAGGCAAGGCCCCCACAGATAGCTTTGGGAATTTCCCCTCGAGTACAAGTACAAGCCCACTACAGCTACCTTCTCTCATTTTTATGACATAAAGTGAAAGTTGAATTGTAGGGGAAATGACGGGGTAGTGGGACGTGATAGATTGATTGACACTCTTGGAAAAAAACAGGACTCTCTAAAAGGTTTCCATGTTCCCTGTCCTCATCTTTTTTTCTTTTGACGAATGAGGAAGAAAATTTTTAGTTTAAAAAAACCACAAAAAGTCCTCTTAATATAAATGGTGATTACGTTATATTAAAAAAGTAATTATATTATGACATGCTGTACACACAAAAAAAAGATAGACGTACGAACACACCACACACCGTAGCATGACAATCGACAAGGGTAAAGGTAGACAACCAGAGCTTGCAGGAGTTCCTGAATAAACCTTTGGCCTTTCTTCTAAAATTATTGTCACACGTGCGTTCCTCCAAACCAAGGGCATTAAATTTGATCCTAGTTGAATTTTGAAGCTTTCATCAAAATTGTGGAAACTTTCTTTTTTTATAGATCCCGTCCCCACACTATGGGGACCATAGTAACCTACATAGTACATAGTTAAAATTTTACGCATCACGTCTTCTCATTAAGATTTAATTAACGTTCATAAATATAATGTAAAATGGTTGTCGTATTTAGTTAGTAACATAGACAAAGGACAAAATTTGAAGGAGAAAATTTGGCTACAGTCATGGATGATGATAGTGAGACTCTGTTGTTAATTGGCTTAAATTTAGTAACAAAGTTGTGAGCCGTCGTATCCCAATTTAAATTTATTTTCTCTTTAATAAAAAAAAACCACAGCCTGTGTCTATTGTTAGAAATTCAAGGAAGAATGGACACGCGACCCAAAATCAATTAAGTTAAAAATATACACCACTACACTAAGGCTTGAGAATCAAAGGACACGATCTTGAACAAAATAGGGAAAATTAATTGGATAGTGTATTTAAATAGAACCCTCAATTATAGTGCCTAGTGAACATTAATTGTACAAAAGAAAATTGAATTTAATAATTAGAATTCATGTTTTCAACACTTGTCCAAAATTTTTGTCATAACTCCCAAACACACTCAAGTATTAAATGGTTCAGCTTGAATAAAGAACAAAGAATAAAATTTACTCCATACTTGTGAACAGTTGAATATTGTTGATTTCTGATTCCAAAAATACAAAATTCCATTCTTCAGCACCAGACCAGACGGAGAAAGTCGAGAGAAAAAAAAACTTATTAGGAGGATATTCAACTGAGAGTGGAGAGTGGGAGGGGGGGGGGCTTTGGAATTGGGTTGTCAATGTCGACTGCCTCCTGAGACTTGAACATAGTATTGAGAAGAGAAAGGCGGAAGAAAAGGAGAAAGTTGTGAAAAAGGGAGCATCTTTTTTACATGCTATCATGAGATGAGGTACTCAACTACGAGAAACAGAGCAAAATTTAGTTAGCACCATGGAAGCAACTTACTAGCTTTCAATGCTTGGCTTGAATTCTGATCTTCCTCCTTCTTTTTCCCCTTTCTCTCAACTTAGAGATCCATTGAGAAGACACACAAACACAACATGCCCGTCCCAAGAGATAGTCTAGGGAAACAAATCAAGAGAGAAGTAATTGGATTTCATTGATGCTGGGATTACACAACAAATTTAATTTGTTACTCATTGATTCATTCCAACTTTTCCAAAGCTTACAGACAGAGAGAGAGAGAACAGGGCGGGAGCACAATAATTCTAAAAGTCTTCTTCTATTTTCTATCCCTTTCAATTTTTTCAAAGCTTTCTCTTTCTCTCTCACTTATTTTTGTTTCAAAAAGTAAGCTAATTCCCCTCCTTCGTATTTCCCATCCCATGGCCAACTAAATACAACTAAACCAACATTCTTGACCTTGTCTAGACAAGAGAGAGAGAATTCAAAAAAATTGAGCATTTTCTATTAAAAAATTATTTACTAGTAGTTTGTACAGTTTTTAAAAATAACTTTTTTGTACTATAATGGACTACAAAGGATACGCATGATACATATTTAAAATGAGATTATATGGGGAGTAATTATAGCTCTAAAAAAATATCCGGACGTCATTCCGTCTATAACACTTGACTGAACTCTTGCCGTCATTTAAAATTAAAGCACAAAGTAAAGGAATAAAGAAAAACCTATTTTTGGACCCAGAACGAGTCCATGAGACTTTCAAACTCTCAAGTCTGGAGTCTGGAAAAGATTCATGAATGAGGATGTGGGGAGGGTTTGAAGATGCATGAAAAATATGATACTTGATATGCATAAAATTAACCAAAGAAAACACATTTCACCCCTAAGGATAACATACCTGCGTCTCGAAACTTTTTTTACGTCCCTTGTCATGCTTTTTTTATCTTGTGCCTCCCTCAGTATTCACACAGAGAGAGAGAGAGAGAGAGGAGGGGGGGGTTTACATATTAGGAGCATGAATCCTATTAGTAATTTCACCATAAGTCTTTTTTTTCCCATTTTCTTTGGTCGTCAATAACAACATTCATGGTTCAAGTTTCATGTTACAGAAAAAAAAGTCTCTAAAATTGCTTCCGGCTACGTACCAAAAGAAGGGCACAGGTTGTCGATGGGATATTGATGATACATGCCTATACATATATATTACTACAAACACTGGTAATAGTTATAGCTGGAAAAAAACGTGCAAGTAATATAATTTTTTTGCATCACTTTCCCTACATAAAATATTTTGGCTACATTTTTACGTGTATCAGAATTATTTCCGCTCAACTATTTCCCAATTAAGAAATAACTTAAAGAACAAACTCAAGAGAGAGAGAGATCTTTACAACCAATTCATCATTAGCCCAAGGCATCTTTACCAAAAAAATAGTGGGGGAGAAAGTCGAGGGAATTGAAAGTTGACCTTTGACTTTTTCCTAGAAAATCTTTTTTTTCTTTTTTATACTTGAACCATTATTTATTTAACATTGAACCCCAAAATAATGTTGGACAGTTTTCTCTTTTCTCTCTCTCCCCTTTTAGATTTCATTGATATAAATTTACTGTGAATTGAAACATAGTAAATCTCTTGGTTTATTATCCTTTAATTTACTACTTTTGACGGGCTAATCCCCCTACAGCTACAGCTACAGGCTACAGCTATAAATAGAGAGAGATATAGAGAGGGGCCATAAATAACATTGAAAAGTCTGACATGTTGTGTCTGTACAAGTAAAACTTGTTGGTCATCCACATTCCACATTGGAGGCAAAAGGGAAAGGCAAAAGAAATGTTTAGACAGTGAAAATATAATTTTGGTAATCTCTCCACGAAATTTTGTGCCCCACACAAAAAGTCTACTACGATTTTGTAGGGAGATGAGTGGTGAACCAGCAACAATTTGTGAGGATCCTTCATGATGAACTTGAGTGCAAAAGGCCGTACTTGACGTGATAATAGTTTGAAGGGAAATCATTATTGAAGAGCCAGAGATAGACCAGAGACTCTTGACACTACAAAACTACATTCCTCCAACTCTTCATGACGTTGACAAGCTCCCGTTGATGACGCTCCAGTCTCCAAGTCTGGAGATTGCGTCATTCTTTCTTTTCAAGGGAAAGGCATTACGAGAAATTGACGATTGCCAATCGCCACTTGGTTTCTCCTTTTCCACTTTCACTGGAGGAATCAAATGGTTCAATTTATGGGCTGATTTGGAGTTAAATTTTAAGATTTTTTTTTGTTCATCTTCTCCTCCATTTTCTGTAACTCTCTAGCTATATAGTTAAGAAAGTGGGCTCTTATATGTATAGGAATGTGTAATAATAATACACAGACAACTGTAGACAATTACAGGTCAGTGCCAAAAAAAAAAGACTCGAGACTAGATCTTGAGAGGGGAAACGAGGAGGAAGAGGGGGGAAGTGATGTAAAAAAAGAATGGCAGATGGTCTAAGATAGACACGTTTGACACGTTCACCTTATTGGATTGCCTCATAAACACTAGATTACGACTATAGTCTCTCCTCCTCATCCTCCCCTACACTTTTAAAGCTTTTATACTCAATTATTTACAAGAGAGAGAGAGAGAGTACAACAACGAGTGAGAGGGGAGGGAGGAAGAGAGAGGGAGGGAATGAGAGTAAATTTTGAAACAAGTTGTTTTTTATTAGATTACCGTATTATCTCTATTAGAGGCCCATCTTCTAATATAGGCCCAGTCTCTAATAGAGGCCCATTTTCGAGTGTGTGAAACAATAGAAGCCCAGGGCTTCTAATAGAGATAATACGGTATCTTGTAAAGCATATCATTAGTCTTTGTCTACTTTTTGATAATCTAATTTAAACTTAAAGTAGCAGTCATAATTCTATTTCTTATTTTGTTTTCATAATCAACATTATTTCTCTCCTGTACTTTCACTTTTCTTTTGTTAATTTATTTGTCTGGGAAAGAATAAAATTCAAAGAAAAGGAGAAAGTGACTAATTATTTATATTGTCAATTTTATTGTTTTTAATTAAAATAAAACTCCCAACTGTTATCTATGAATTGACACATTTTTTATAATAAAATCAAGTTTTCATGTATTTTTAAATAAAATTTATTCAAGCAAATAAGGAAAATTGTATTAGAAATTTAGAAAGTTCACTTAAAAAATAACAAGACACATTAAATTTGTTTGTCTTCAAAAAGGTACATGAAAATGTATAAATAATTTAAAGAGAAAGAGAAAGTCTATAAATACTAAACAATTAGAGTAGAAACTAGAACATGTTAAAATATTAATGTACGTTTTAAAGGCTAGTCATTCCTCGTTCGGTGCTTTCTCCATTTGACTTTTTTTTCTCTCTCTGTACAATGAACGTTCCAGTTGCTAAGCGCACTATAAATGCTAAATGGGTTTGGATGGTGGCCCCGTGGGGGTGTAAAATAAGAGAGAAAGTTCATTTCACATGGGATAAACAGAGCGGAGAATATTATTTACTAATGTCAAACATCATTATGCATTACAAGTACAACGGTGAGCCACAAGATCATCTCAGTCTCTGGCTCCATGATGCCAAACAATTATTTTACATATTGACTACAATCCTCCCATCCCATATGTACAAAATAAAGATCATGATAGGAACACATTAGACTTGAAAATAATCACAAACACGTAGTCTCTCTTAATGTAGCAAAATACTAGTCCAACAAAGAAGCTCATTAGTATTTAATGAAAGAGAAAGTCGGTGTAGAGAAAACAACCCACCAGATGGACAGTCAAACATTCGCACGTTCTTTTTTTTCTCTAATGTTTTTTTTTCTCCCGTAGTTGACGATTCCAAGCTTTCTCCTTGAGCTCAGGCTGAAGTTCAAGCTCAAAAAAGGGGATGGAAAAAGGAAATAAGTAATCTACTATTAATTACAAATGTTTAGAAAAAGCTTAAAACATTCTCCTATACTTATGTAAGTACGTAGGTACATAATTAAAGCCCTCAGCTTCACAGCTCTTGAATACCCTGTTTTTTCTCACTTTGAGTGCTCACTTTTCATCCCTCTTCAAACTTCTAAGAGAATAATAGTATAGCCATTATAGGTGGGGATACATATATTCGGAGTACAAAAAATTCTGTCCCTCATTGACATGGTGAGTTCCTGCATACTTTCTCTCTTTCTCTTTTTGGAGAAGTGAGGAGTGACTTAAACTTTGTATAATTCTATGTGGCCACTCATTGGCGTAGTTGGTACTCAAGAGAAAGTGACGGAAAGAGAAAATTTTGAGCTTAATTTCTTACTCAAACAAGGCTAGTCAGTATAAGACCGGACAAAATTTGTGTAGCTTTGTATGGTATGTTAGTTGGGAAATTTTAACTTTCTCTTGATGATTTGTTAGCCATTATATGGCATAATATATTAAAATATTTAGAGAAAGAGTAAAAAGCACTTTGATTCTCTTTACTCACCTTATAAATTCATAGGGGGAGAAAGTGGAAACAGTTTCTTTGACGAGAAGTTTATGTTCTAATTAGCATGTTCGTTGGAACAAAATTTTAAGCTTGAAAAGTAACGGGCTAATGTCTGCTCTTTTATATAAAGTACGTGTCTCTGTGTAGCTCTACTTAGTCATGTGATGTAGAAATTGAATAGAAGAAGAAAAAAAAAGTTGATGGTGAAAGCAAGAGAGAAAGTGAAAGAGAGCTGTAAATTTATTTTAAATCTTTCAAGAAAAGCGGGTGAAAATTTCACCCTATTTTATTCCTTGATCAAATACCAAAATTACTTTTGATTCTTCTCAACTTTGTACAACTTATTCCAATTTTTTTCCCTCTCTCTCTCTCTCTCACTTTCTCCAATACAGGCTTTTGACAGTGATTGAGAATGTAGGCTATTTATAAAGTTTTTATAATACAAAATAACACACACACACATATGGGACATGAGTACATGTACGTACATGGATAGATTGTGTAGTTTAAGATGACAAAAGTTGATGATATTTGTTGAATTAAAAATTCTCTCCAGTGAAAATTCCCCCTCGTCCTCCTTACGAGTTACATGAGGAGAAAGGAAGTGACAGGAGAATCTAATTTTCCGGTGCAGACTCCGTACAAAAGTGTAATTGGAAGAGATGTTGTAAAAAGTACAAACGACCGAAATAAATATTACTTATTACTTCTTTCCCTACGTCTTACCGCCCCCCCCTCTCTCTCTCTCTCTCTTGTACAAGTATTTTGTATAGAATCACACAGTGTAAGTCTCATCCTGACTCTCTCTCTCTCTTGCTTTCTCCAGATTAATTAATTGGACACGAAACTCAAGTATAATCCATCTCTTTGAGGCAAGAGCTCAAACTCAGTTTACAGTTAATGTACCATACTTGTACCACGTGGTAGAATGGAGTCTACATATCTACAGAAAAAATATCTGTAATTCTACAATGAAAGATTCAAGTCACAAGATAATAGAAAATAAGAAGGGCATCTTTGAGCGTCTCTCTCTCTCATCTTGATTCTGCTCTTCTTGTGTGTATACATGGAGGATATTTTAAAATAATTTATTTTTATGTGAAAAAGGGAATTGTTCATCTCGTGACCTAATGGAGCCTCCCCAGAGACACGACAATGTCTTTGTCATTCACAACCCCATAATCGAGATCGTAAACCATACCGTAATAGAAGAATATAATATATGTATAGTACCCCTCTCTCTCTCTCTTTTGTGGCTGAATAATAAATGTACACTACATTCCCAATGTAATTCTTATATCACGTGTACATGTACCTCCGCTCCTACTTTCTCTCTCTCAACTTTGATGGCTTTACGTAACATGAATTCTATGGTAACTTTTACCATTTTATTGATATCACTCTATACCCCCGTCCCATTTACGTTTTGCTTTTTCCATGCGTAAAATACGTAAAATTCAGTGAAATTCAGTGTGTAGGATTTTCTCTTTTTTTAGGAAATAAAGTATATTTTTTGTGTAGGTAGGTATGTACATAATGGGTTTATAACCTGCATAACCTGTTTATATAAAGGAGTGAGTATAAGCTCGGCTTTTTTGACATGAAGCCAGAGGGTCAAAGATTTCTAGAGCCGTCTTTTGTCTTTCCCGTGTAAAAGCTTTCTCCATTTTTTCCATGTTGTCGCTTTCCCCACCAACTTTGACTCCAACTTGTAGTCTGAGTTGGAAAGGAAGGAAGAGAGAAAGGAAAGAAATAAAATGAAATGAAAGGCATGAGAATGGGGGATGGGAGGCTGTGAGAGCATGAAATGGTCATTTGTCAAAATTGTTCAATGTCACATCACATGAAAGTATTAGGCAGGACGTGAACTGTAAAAGAGGAAAAGTCAACCAATGGCATTCATTTCATTTCATAATGTAAGAGGAGAGACAGAGACAGAGACAGAGACAGAGACAAGATCGTGGTTTTCACAAGGGCGGTCGGGTAACCTTTTCATCTTCATAGCTCCAAAATAACTAAAACTATATTTTCCTTTCCACAATTTTTTCCCTCTCTCTTGTTCATCCTTTCAAGTTAACTGAGTGTTTGCTTCCTTGTGTATCCTCTATGTAGTCTTCACATCTTGCCTTTTTAGCTTAGTGCTTGTGAGTCGGCTGCCGACAAAATGGGAGAACAAATGGCTTGTACATTTCTCTCTCTCTGTCGGTTCGTTATACATATAATATCTATAGATGATACACACTTTATCACATACTTTCTCTCTCTCTCTCTCTCTCTCCGTCCTTTGGCATGTCACGAGGTTCTCTTCATAAAGGATAAAAATTTCCCCATCCCACAATTTTGAGACACACACATGAACAAGATCTTGTTTTATTCTTCTTGAGCGTCGGAAGAGTCATCCGGAATGTCATTCATTTAATTTCACTTGGATAGCTCTCTTGTCGAAAGATCGGGGGTTCATCTGTATCTCTCGTTTGTGGCTAGAACATGCTTTCTCTCTCTCTCTAGAGTCGATAGACTCCATTCAATTGGTCTCTGAAGAAAATGTGCCTTTTTATATGGCTATACAAATAATACATATTTCCTTAATTTCTACTCGATATCATTCCACCATTCCTCTATAAAATTCTACAACTCACAAAACCGGGCAATTGTAATGGAGTACATATTATCATATGAATGGCAACCGTCCCACATATTTTCCTCAACAGATTCTTTTTGTACTCTTTTTGTGTTAGATACTTTTCTCTATTTTTTACAAGCATTTTCTACCAAGAATCATTACAAAAAACGAATTTATTTTAAGAATAAAAAAAAATCTAGTGCATGTACATTCTAATTGTATGAAGCTACTTTTCTTGTGTAATCTGTAAATTGTTATTTACAAAATGGAAAAGGTGTCAAATGCTGAGAAAGGTTGAATTTTAGATAGTGAGAAATTCAATACATAAAGAAGAAAAGTAAGGGAAAGTTGTGTAAGAGAAAGTTGCATCACAATAAAAAAAAGAGAGAAATACTTGAGAATATCATGGTGGAGAGTGGAGAGACAGAGATGGAGGAGACAGGAGAGAAAACAGCTGGAAGCTGGTTTTTTTTGGAAGCTACAGAGTTACTCACTCTTGACTAATGTAATGTTTAGTTTGGTACAGCTTTCTCCTGCAGCTGAAGGCTCCACATACACACACAAGAGAGAGAGAGAGAGAGAGAGAGAGAGAGAGAGAGAAGAGTTAAACATTGTGGTCTGTGGAGCTGTGAAGAATTGAATTGATTTTCCGACACTCAAAAGATTCAGCATTTACTCTTGTTCTCTTAATCGCCAAAAGCCTCCCTCCTGGTTTATACAGCCAATGGTTTTTGTGGGACAAACTAAGGAGTCAAATAACATGGCTTTTTTGTAATTTGGACAATATTGAATTGTCTCTAGGAGCCTCCTCTCCCTCTCTCAATCTCTCTCTCCAAGAGAGACTGCTAAAGAAATAAAAACTTTGTTACGTTTCTCTGAAAATCTTTCATATAACCCTAAGGCTGATCCTTCTCTCTTCTCCCATTTTTCCACTTTCTCTTTTTTTCTACAAACCACCATCACTACCACAAGCCTTCACCATTATGATAATAATTATAATTGTACATATGTATTTGAGAAGAGATCTCGACAAATGGCTTCACCATTAATTTTAGTATTGATAAAGAGCGGAGTAGGAGGAGAAGGAGGGGGGACGACTGTAGAAGATTGTGTGGTTTACAGATAAAAATAACACAGACATGTAAGTACACAGACAAACGTACATAGACAGAAGAGAGAGAGTATGTGTGTGTGTGTGTAATTTAATATGATATATGAAAAATCTTGTCGAGAAAGAAAAAGTTTATCTTGTAACTTGAAAAGAGAAAGGAGGGGAAAGGAGTGTAGTGGAGTAAGGTAGGAGGATGGCAAGATTTTCATCCCGATTTTTATCCCCAATGGCATTTGTCCCCATCTATTTCTTGGTCGTTTTCTCTCTCTCTCTATCCGTGTCGTCGACATCAAATCGTCTCCAATAACATGTCCCAAAAACTTAGCTTAAGTTTGTTGAAAACAGCCTCCCCTCTCATGTCATCATTTAGTGGTAGAGAGAGAGAGAGTAAGAGACAGTGAAAGTTTTTGTACTTTCTCCATTTCTTCAATCTGTCATTGTTCCAAGGAAAGAGAGAGAGAGAGAGAGAGAGAGACAAAAAATGTAAAGAACTCTCCTTTCTTCTATCTATCATGCAATCTATTCCATCAGCTTTCTCTTTACAAGCTTTCCCTTCTACTGATAATTCTATTGCAATAGGATGCTCTCTATTTTTATAACTTATTTTGTCTTTTGACAAAGATGGAATGTAATATTGCCCATTTGAGTCTTCCAAAAAAATCTATTTTTTCATTTTAAATCTTAAATATTACAAATTCAAGTAACTGAACAATAAACATGTGTACCGTCAGACGGGGTTATTCCGAACGCCTGGGGGTGAATCCGAACGATTTTTATAAGCGTTACAGACGTTACAGATTTCATGATTATGATATTTTGATAAGTAATCATGAAAACATGACTGTTCCCCTACATTTTGACATATCTACCACTTTGTCAACTCTAAATGTCTTCACCAACGAAGCATTTCAAGAGAAAATTCAAAATTTAGCCATTTTTAAAGTTGCAAAAAAATGTCAAAAATGTTGATGGCTTTTTCATCCACATTTTTGATGACACAAACTTGAGAATGACATGGATTGTAGAGAATTGCTTGGAGATCATAACTATGTGTCAACTTTAATTTATTTTTCATTGTTGTCATTTTTATTTATTTGTTTTTGGGCGATCATTCGGATTCACCCCAAGCAATTAATTGACAATTACAAAGTCACATGTGACATTCCACGTATTCTAAAAAGTAATTTTAATACTTAAATATCGTCAGAAGGTGGGTGCAAAGTTTCATAAAAAATGATGCACCCCAAAAAAAGTTACAGTCGACGAAAGTTGAAAAATTTTCAAAATCGTTCGGAATAACCCCGTCTGACGGTACGAGTATAAATAGAAATTTTGTGCCATTTCAATCTAAAATGCCGAATGTCGAAAACACTGGAGAAAGTCTAATCATGGTAATGTTGCCATGTGATTCGGATTCAGGTTCTCTCTCTATATTGTACAATGTATCTCTACCCCCCTCTCGTTCTTTGAGAGTTGAGAGCATATGCTCACTGTGTGCTAATTTTCATATTTTGCTCAAGACAACCACCATCCCAGGCCGTGTATAAATATGTACAAGGACACTAGCAACAGGATCAAAGCACACAAAAGACTTGTAAGACGGAGACGGAGAGATGCCAGTCATTATTATTGATGTGCCGTCTTAACATTCTTGATAACTCAGGAATGAATAATATAACCCCCGGTCTGTCTACATTTTCTACAGGAGAGAAAGACAAGAGAAAGCGTCTCTCTGTGGACTCAGTTTAGAAACCATAGCCGTCTTTATATCAAGAGACCCCTCCTGTTACGACATTTTGTCGAAAAGCATCAATTTTATACCTACAACGTGACATGGAGACTGAAAGGCATTACTAATATGGCTTCATCATAATTGCTTTCAAATCTCTCTCTCTCCTTCCGCGTATCATCATCAACTTCCCCTTTTCTCTTTTCTCCCGGGAGGAGAAAATGACCATCTTTTTTTATTTTCTAGTCTGTGCATCCTATTTAAAAAATAATGAATCTCTGTAATAAACATGACATGGCCTATTTGAATATTTTAGACGAGTTTAAATAAAATTCACAAAATTTAAATATCCAGATCCAGATCCTCTCTGTCAGTATAAAATTTAGTGTAAAATTTATGCCCCCAGGCCAAAAAGCACCTGAACCCTTGAACTCAAACTCAAGAACAAACAATTTTACAGACAGTGGGGTGAGTTAGTTTAACAAAGTAATAAAATTGGCTTTGTCCATTGTTTGAATTGTGAATGTGATGGACATGAAAAGGAGATGATAAAGAATAAACGCAAAAAAGAGGGGGAGGAGGGGGAGTGATTATATTTAATTCTCTCCCTAATTGATTTCTTTTTAATGCTTTCATCATCACATTGATCACACAATAGACAATATTTTGTTTGAGAGTAAAATGTTAAAATCAAAGTAGACTTCATTCCCCTTTACCTCATTTAAGAGAGAGAGAGAATGTGAAAGTTAACCACAAAAGAAAAGTGAAAGCACATTATAATATAAAAGTCTAGTCAGGATGTGTATGAGGGAGAGAAAGGCATGCGTCAGACGTCAGACTTTATAGAGAAAGTGCATACAATAATATACAAAGCAATAACTTTCTCTCCAGCCTTTTGACCAAGGGGTTGGAGGTCTCTACGGTTCAGGGTACAAAGATAGCCTTATTATTTATTGTAGAAATAAACTGGTTCACAAAAAGGACGTACATATTCAATTTATTTTGTACGGATGTAGATCATCAGATAACATTCATCCCTTTTTCATTCTTCCCATGTTTTCACCTCATTTGTTGAAGACAATGGTCAAATCAATTAGTTGAGAGAGAAAGGTGTGAATTTTGGAAAGTTTTTTCTTTGGGAAAATAAAAGAAATTTTCAATTGTTTTTTTTTCGTCAATATTTTCTACACGTTGAAATTTTTTTTAGTGATTTTTGTTCTTTGAATCAATTCCATTTTGTATGTCTAGCCTACTAGGAGACCTGAAGATGTAATTCAACCAAGTGGAGAGAGAGAGAGAGAGAGAGAGAAAAAAAAACAAGAGAATTCTGTAGAGAAGTGAAAGCACGAAGCTTGTTTTATTCATTACTTTACAGTCTTCACACTTTGATGTCACATACAACACAATTTTGTTTGTCCTTTGAAAAACAAGGCAAGGTACTTGATAAGCCTTACATTTTGTAACACTCCTTCCATATTTGTCAGGGACCTTACCTGAACACACTGAACGTGTAACTCATTCATTTGTAACTCTAACACGAATGTAAACTTGAGTCTAAATTCCTTTCTCCTTTTACGTGAGTCGGTGAGTGGTGACAATTTTTGACGACGTCCTCACTCTGATATTTCCTCTCTGTTTGTTTTTTGTACACGAACAAGAAAAACTAGCAAATGTTTGTTTGTGTTGAGCCAAAATGATGTAAAAAAACAAATATGCATAATATATCAGAACGTGAGATTTTTAGGAGGGAGGGATGGATGAGGGTTTTACTAGACTACAATTTTCCATTGTCTTTGTTTGTTTCAATTTATTGTAAAACGTACAAATCCAATGTTAAACCTTGAGGCCAGATGTTTTTCAAATGAATTTTACACATTCAATTTTTTATACTAAAGCACATCTTCACACACAACATACAATCTTCAATCTTCAAAGTAAAGAGTAAAAAAACAAATCTCTTGCTTTTGCTTTTGTTTCAACTGTAAAACACCTCACCTGACTCCCCCCCCCATTTTTCATTGTAGTTGAAGTATCAGAATTTCCATTTAGATTATTAAATTCATTGGAAATGAAAAAAATTTGGGCATTTTTCAACATAAAATTTATTTATTATTATTTTCGCAGGATTTTTGTATAAAAAAATTAAAATAATTTTATTATTAATATTTTATTATTAATAAATTGTTAATAAATTATTATTACATTTTGAATGATCTCAAGAGGTTAAATTTTAAGTTAGACAAAAGAATGAAAATGAAGCAAATTAAAAGATTTTGATGCAAAAGAAAAAGAGAAAATTTTAGAAAATGATGTGCAACTAATAATTTAAAGCAAAAGTTTATTAGAGTGTTTAAATCTACATTTTATTCTTTCAAGACTTTCTCTTTCAATTTATTATGTAAAATTCATTAAATTTAGGACACAACAGCCAAATAAATTATTACGCTCCAAATTCTCTCTCCCAGAGAGAAAGTCTCAACACTGAATTGTATTTAATTTGAGTACTGTACTGTGCCAGTGTAGCATATCGTTGATATTAATGTTGATAAATATTTTTGAATTAGCATACACCTCTCGTTCTCTCTTATTAGAATGACATGGAAAGCTTGTCTCAATTTACATGTATGAATATGTTGTTGAATTTTATACCTGGCTGAACAAAACTTGGAAAATTGACGAGGGATGGTTTAGAGTCGACTAAATAGAAAACTTGAACAAGATATTATTGTTTGAATGTGTGCACCAAACCGAGGTTTTGTTTTTGAAGCACTCAAAATTACATAATAATATTTTAGCACCCTCATTGGGCATTGTACAAAATAATCTGTATTATGTACTCATCTCACTCACTCCCCTCCCCTGTCATCATTTTAAGTGGCTGTCCACATAATGAATGTAATGCTCGATAATGCTGGATTAAATTCAAATGAACCCTAAGCGTGAACATTATGCACACTTTGTACTCTTCCGTAGCAGTAACAGTTGTCTCTTTTATTGAGAGTATTAGTAAACTAAAGCGTCATGTTTTACACAATAAATTGTAAAATATGTACATGCCTTGTTGTGTCATATGTGGAAAGTTACATAATGGTTTCAAATGAAATGCCATGCTTGTGGTTCCGTCTTGATTTTGTGGGAGTTTTCAAGTGAAAGCTTAATTCCATGACCGCCTAGTGAGTGAGTCACTAATGCGAGTTTTCAGTCTTGTTCAACTAGATTAGATTTACGACTCATGTCATCAAAAGTATCAAGTCCATGGTTAGTCTATCCTAAGTAGGATCACACCAAAAAGTATTCTGCACACTACAGACTCTTCACTATCACTTTTATATCCTGTACAAAATCACGCAACGACCGTGTCGAACGTCCAACCTCATAATAAGATGAGAAAGCGTGCTTTCTCCCTCTCTGTTGGCTGTACTTGTCTTTTATAGAATATTAGAGAGAGATTTTCCAAAAGTTGGAATGAGAAGGAAATTGTAGGAAAGTTGAGAGTGTCGTCATGTCATAATGTGTGACGTGAAGATTTTCTCTGGATTTATACAAAATATAATGAGTTACATGGAAGGGTGGAGGAAGGAAAACTCAAATAAAGGATGCCTTTCACTTTCAAGGCTTGGAGAAACTCAATGAAGAATTTATGAAGGATAAGACGAGGAAGAGAGAAAGTCTTTGATTTGATCAAGTTGAACACATCCTGATTATTTGTCCTAGTTTTCAAATACAAAGGGAAACTAAACCACAAAATTTCACCAGTCACTGTCTCTCATCATCATCTTTTACTAGTCAGTCAACACTGTTGACAAATTTTGGCCAAACTACAATTTCTCCCTATTTACCATTTCACACCAAACCAGAGCCATGTACAATTTTTTTTACAAAACAATTTTTGTACCGCCTCAGGCGCCTCAGGTGTTAAAAAAGTGTCTCATCAACGCGGAATATTTTTTGATTATTACAAGTGTCAAAATGTCACATTAGATTCTTCACAGCAAAAAGAGTACAAAAAATATTACAATAATTTATGCAGTGCGTAGGTACTCGATTCCATTCCACGGTACGTCATCATTTTTCTCTTGGTTTGGCTAGCGCATGACACTCAGAATGTGGAGAAAAAAAAAGATACATAATATTGCTGACTTGTATTCATGTCATGGTCACATAAAAGCTCGTCTTTTTTCTTTTTCGTCTTTTCTCCTTGGTTTACCAATCCCTAATAATAATAATAAACAATGAACTAATGATGACTGTCTATGAAAACAACTGTTTGCGTATAAAGCACTATAGTGTATCGATATTAGAGCAAAAAAAGGTATTTATTATTGTTACTTGTATATGTATGTGAGTATACATATAAATTTCATTGGTTTGTATCTATTTGTCTAAATTGAGTCTATGGGGCGAGGAGATAGGTTTGGTTCAATTTTGTCGCAGGGATAAATAATTAAATGTGTCCTAGTTACATCGATTATTTTCCCTTTTGAGCATGTACATTTTCCCAATGCTTAAGGACTGTCATGGAATATAAAGAAATAACAACTTTATACTTTGAACAAGGGGAAGGAAACACTTTTGGATTGTCCACTTGATCAATGACCGAGTCACGGGACAATTCCGAACGATTGCCTGTGTGTGTGTGTTTTTTTTCTCCACAAAAGTTGGACCTGACCATTGTGAAATGAGCCACTATAATTAAACATCTTTAACCCACATTTTCCTCCCTCCTTAGACTATTTTTTTTCAACCTCACCATTTATTTTTAGTGACCTCTGTACCTCTCGTGCTTGACGTAATAGACTCTCCTTTTTTTAAAATTTACTTCTTGCTTTCACTATTTCTGTTTTGGGTTCTGGAATGTGGGGAGTTGCGGAGAAAGTTGAAAAAATTGAATTTAGACAGTGCAGTTATTTTTATAAAATAATTATCAAGACATTATTTTACTTTCTCTCCTTCTTTCTCTCTCAGGATCCAGAGCCAGAGAAAGTAAAAAAAATTAATGGTGATATTAGTATAAATAATTCTGGACAATAAATCAATAAATAAACTAGAGAGGCAATTAAAATGAGTAGTAGTTTTTTTACTAAGGTAAATTTAGTGTCCATTATCATCCTCCTTAAGTTTTTCTCTCTCTCTTGTACAATTTTTATGATGTACATGAAAAATATTTTAATATTCAAGACAGGGATCCCTCCTTCCTGTCTCCGCATGACTAGAGTCTCAACATTAAGTGTAAAAGTACTGGTGGCTTCATGGACCCATGCCTTTTTCTAGTCTGTGTGGTGTCAAAAAAAAAGAATTGAGATGCTTCTCACGGATCAAAATATGTAGAGAATCATTTTAATGGAGTCTTTGTAGAACTTTCTCCATTTTTAAGCATCATATGTTCATCTCATATCAATTATTAAATATCAAATTAAGTTTTTCTTCTCTTAAGGATACAAATATCAAACAAACTCAATTATTAAGTTTGGTCTCTTTTTTTCAATGTAATTACAAATATTATTTTCATTTAATCATCTCCATGATCAGTTTAATAGTAAAATGGTAAATTATTCTTGATTTAGTGGTGTGTTATGTAATGAGAGAGGAAAAACTCATAAAAAAGTGTCAGCTTTTTTTAATAGGAAGGGACCCAAAAATAATAAATGACAAGTCCAGAGAAATTTCCCACGTAGCATTTTGTGTTGGCACCAACTCGTACGTCGTCATCTTTTAAGAGAGAGAAACTAAATTGAGATGGTGTTTTTTGAAGAAGGACATAAATGGAGGGTAGTAATGTGGAGATATTTATTTTGTGGTCCCTGAGAGAAGACTATCATAATTTGAGAGAGAGAGAGAAAGGGGGGGAAAATGTGAATAGAGGAGGAAATAAATATGGATCTTGGGATTCACTTTTCTCTTGAAGATTACTAACTAAGCTTTTTTTCATGTATGTAAAATAAAGTTCATTTCATGGGCTTTACCTCACATGACATTTTACTGTAACTACTGAATTATTTAGCAAACCCAGTTTTCCACATGAAAATTTACCAACCTTTTGAATTCCATCTTATTTCCTCAAATACAAATGCTAGAGGTTAGAGAAAGAGAGAGAGAGAGAAAAATTTTGTGTTTTTTACTAAGAAATGATCTCGAGGTGGGTTCTCTCTCTTTCTATTTACTTATCCACAGACGAATCACATGGAGAGAAAAAAATGGAGCTGATGCTATGCACATTCTTTTTTCTTCATTTCATCTAACCCAATTTCTACTTTAATCAGGGAGGTGCATCCAGGGAGAAACCACCGTCACACATAAATGTGGAGCTAATCAACCAATAAAAAAACAAGACTTTTATTTCTTTTTCCTCTCTTTTATTTTATTCAATGATCAAATTATTTCATTCAATATTTGTAAATCATGAAACTTTTTTTCTCTCCAGTTTGAACATTGATTACAATTTTTTTTGTGTGAGGGATTGTAAATTTAATTGGAGAAGGAATTTCTCCGTCATTATTCATAGATAGATGGAGGAGAAAGTTCTAAACTTTGTTTCAACTGACAAAGTCCCTTTGAAAATCCTCAAGAATAGCACAGATTAGAGGTGATAATGAGGAATTTTGTCTGATACAGTAAATTTCAAAATGACTTTAATTCTATGATGAATATTTCATTTGTTATTCCCCAAAACCTTCAAAAACTTTCAATTTTGTTAAACATGCCAAGGTAAAAGTATGAGGGGGTGGAATTTTCTATAATAACACACACACACACAAAGCTATTTAAGTTTAATCCAGTGACATTGATTTGAATTTTGTACAATAATAGCCAAAATTGTACTAAACTTGTTAAGGCTGAACCAGCGAAGGTGCTTCTCAAAATCCGTCACATATATGTTATGTGACGGATATACCTATAAGCTACTCAGTTATATCCTTTAGTATAGAGTTTATGTATCATTTTATCAGTACTTTTGGAAATAAAACTATCAAACACTTTCACAACTCCATTAATAAACTTTATTATATTCAATATAACTTTCTTCAACATATTTCATATCTTTTTCTAACAATTCAAAAGAATTGTAGTAAAACAAAACCAAAAAAATCTTTTTTTTGGGACTAGACTCTCCACAATTGAAACTTGTTGACAAAAGTTTTTTTTGTATGCCGATTTACAAGATTCATGTTCGATAACAAGTTGTAAGGATTTTTGTGACAAAAAATAAAAGTTTTCAAGAAAAAAACAAGTCAGGAAAAATGAGATTATTTTAGGTCACGTGTAACGTTTTTTTGTACGGTTGAGATAACACTTGTAACCATACACACATTGATCTTCTGCGGTGGACATAGTTTGATTAATATTTCATCATTTATTTTGAAAAAAAAAACTTTTTTCTCATCTCCAGCCTTAAATGAAATGAACATGCTTGCATGATTTTTCTTGAACAGATTTTTCTAAAACTAAAGGCCCAAATTAAAGGCTAAAATTGGGACTCTTTTTTTTTGACCAGAAAAAGATGAATTGAGCAATACATTTTTCATGGATATTGGCCCTGGTACTATAATTGTAGGTTACGGTTTATATAGCATTTAAATGAAATATCTGCAATTGATGTTTTATTCCAAAATTAAGACTAACCATTATGTGTTTAATAAAATCACAAGGCTAGTATTTAACTGTCATTATAATTGGGTTTAGCAAGTAAACCTTCACCCTTAGTTCATCCACCATCCATAAGTTTTTTTAGTGGACTAGGGTAAATATTTTAGTCTCATTCTCATTGTTTTGATTTTGTAAACAAAACAAAAAATATTCATGAAATATCTTCGAGAAAAAAAAATCAATGTAATTTTATTGAGAAAAAAAGGGGAAAAAATTATAGTTAATCGATCTGCTTTAGTTCGATTCAAAAAGTGTAACAAGTTAACAGCCTTGTAACTCACTAAAGTAGAACTAAAGTAGAATTGAGTCATATACCTTCAATTAAGTTTCATTTAGAAAATATACCTGTACCTGAAAATTTATATCTGTACTAGACGATAGAAGCCAATATCATTGTGATATGAGTTTATCTAGATATGAGGAGATACAACTAAACAATTCCTTATCATGTGAGTCTTTAATTGTCTAGTAAATATTTACAAGAAAATTACAATCATTATCCAATTCCCGTTGAGTGAAAATCAAAGAGAAGAACTTTTATCTCAAATTTTCCTCGTTCTTTATCCATACAGTTAATTTTAGTAAAATTCCAAGTAGAATTTTGTCCGGAGTGTTAATTTAATATTAGTGACATACATAACTATCAACTTTTATTTATATTGTATAATTGTGATCATTTAATACAGAATTTAGTATACGCAGTAAACAAATAAGAGCAAAAAAAATGATCGTCTGTCCAGCTGTCCTTGTTTTTAACTTTAGATTGAGGACGAGAATCTCTACAGAAAAAAATATAATCTCGTCTACTAATATAATTAGTAGCCATATTTAATTATTATTTGTTTTAAGAATATTAATAAATATCACAATAACAATTTGTAGTCACACCAAGGATATCCGCCATGTTGAAAATCCTACAATTAAATTTATTATTGTCAATTATTCTAAATAGAGTCATTTTATTGGACATTAAAGTCAATTTTTTTCGAAAAACTTGAATTCCATTATTGAAACGCATTAAATTACTTGAAAATTTTCACTAAAGTGCGTTGACTTCTCCTTCTTTGATTAGCAAGTTTCAATTTCTCCAAAAAAGTTTCAGGGACCCTTGAGTGTTATAAAAACTGTCTCGACTAATTAATTGGAGGTTTCTAAATCTCCCCAAGTTTGTCTACAACTTTTTTTTTAATTACGCCAGAGGCACAATTACAAATAAACCAAGGGAGGATAAATAAAAGCCTGCTCACAATTTAGCTAAAAAATTTGATGAAAGTGAATGCAGAAACAAATTTTTTATGAATGTCTCCATTTCCAAAAACTATCATGGCACCTCTCCAGTTAAACGAGTCAAAAGTACAGTACATGAAGAATATATAATAATACAGTGGATATAATACCAGGATGTAACAATATGTATACATGTGTCTATTCAGTACAAGCTCACATAAAAATGATACGGAAACATTTGATGGATCGATGAGAAAGAGGAGAAAAGTCATTTAAGCGCCAATCTGTTATGACTCAACTATTGAAAATATTACGTCTTTCTCCACTACAAAAAAAGAAAGAAAGTCTCATAGATAAAGACGGGGAGGAAGGAAATGAAGAGAAATTGGACTGTTTCATCATGTCAAGTTATCCATACGAGAGAGAGAGACGGGGAACAGAAAATTGTCGACGGATTTTCCTTTTCTCCCTACAATTTTTCAGACAGCAAATCTGTACAAATCCTTCAAAATTTTCAATTTTCATTTTCTTCATCTCTCCTTCTTCTACAAGAATTCATTTTTTTGAATACTTTAATCAAAAAATATCAATGTCACTTTTTTACATTCGATTTTCTAATTAAAACCCGTATTCGTACTCCCTCCAATGTTTTTCTCCATACTTAGCACACATGCATATTAAATGGGAAGTCGACCTAAATTTCGAGCGTGGTAGTACGCACAGAGAGAGAGACTTGTATGATGGAATTGTGTTTTGAAAGGGACCCAAAAATAAAACAAGTTATATGTCTATATCTGTATCTGTCAAAGAAAATAAGACATAGTTAGGGATGAGACATTGACGTCATGGATAATTGTTATTTAGTAAATTTATGTATCTCCCATCTCAATCAGCAAAAGGAATGAAAACTATTATTCACAAAAACTTATTTGAGGTGGATATTGAATGCCAGGAGGGAAAATGTCAACGTTTGTCTTGTGCTCTCCCCCCCTCCAAATTCTACTTTTATGTTTAGTAAAATTCTTGGAAAATGTTTTGTCTTCTACCATTGTTCCTTGTATAAATAACATGACATTAAATTTTATAAAGCAAACGACTGTTTACCAAAAACCAAAGGCCGATTAGCATTGTCAATATTTACGTCACAAGTCCACAACCATGGTCATACTCATATCATACATGTACAGACGTCTACATTTTTTTAGACAGACAAACTACAGAGAGAGAGAGAGAGAGAGAGAGAGAGTTAATTTTAGCTTGAGTGAAAATTCTGACCAAAAAAGTAATCGCCTGCCTCTCTCCTATCCCTCTAGTTAAAGTTGCGACTGCGAAGAGGAAGAAAGAGCAAGTGAACGTTTTTTTTTTGCTTTCTCCTCGGCTCTCTCCCCCAGACTTTCTTCTTTCTACTCTTCTTCTGGCAGGAGGAGGATAGACAAGCCTTTTTTGAGAGATCTCTATTTCAGGGCTTCTAGTCATTCTGGTGCTTCTCATACGCTTATCTGTACAAGCCATGACGCTCTTTAAAAAACTTTTTTTTATTATTAACTTGATTTTTTCATCGTGACTCGTGAGTTGTGAGTGACTCCAAGATTTTTACCGAGGAATTTTACCTGGATAATATCCATTATTATTGAATTTTTAACAAAAAAAGAAGAAAAAAAACTTTTCTATAGATTCTACTCCATATCTTGCAATCTTCCTTTTTTGTGCAATAAAAATCAAGAATGTGCAAGAAGAGTGTGCAAAAAAGAAATTGATTGTGGATTATACTACTCAACCATTTTTTTAATAGTTTCCGCAATTATATTGTCGAAATAATAATTTGAGTCAAGAAATTCTTTTCTCTCGTTGGTCAAAGAGATTGACTGTGAAAAAAAAAGAGTTTAAGGAACAACAGCACGTGCAGGGACTAGTCTCTCGTTATAAAATTTTCTTCTTTTTTTCTCTTCTTCTTTTCGTTCCATCATACAAAAAGCTTCTATTTCGTTATTCTCTCATTGACAGAGAATTTTGTTCCATTATTCAACGTGAAAGGCACGTGCTTCTATTATTCCTGTACCATAAGCTGGGGCTTGTGGAATACCAAAGACATTTTTTTATTTGTATAATGTGGATCGTCTCAATTTATTCAAAACTAAGTCAAGACCAGTCTTCATTAGTTCTGTTGTAAAAAAGACAAAAAAAATTGTTCATTCTCAATTTTTTCAAGTTAAAACTGTGATGTGGTTCAAATATTTTAATTGTGACTTTTTGAATATCAAAATCAGGCACAAAAAATTAAATTGCCTTTGATGTTTGAAAGAAAATTAAAATTCATAATAAAAGACTGAAATTCAAATCAATTAGTCTCCAATGAAAATCGCCTAAGTACTTTCTCCAAGAATTAAATTATTAAAGAAAAAAAAGCCACTAGAATTTGAAGTGAAAGTTGGTGAAATGGAGACAAGTTAAAAGATTTGGGATTTAAAAAGAAAAAAAAGTTTCTCAAAAGAAACAAATAAAGTCATATCAAATATTCCTTGTGTGTGCTTAGAGAAAGTGTAAGAGAAAGGCAGAGAGAAAACAATTGCAACGTCGTACAAGAGAGAAAACTTAATAAGTCAAGGTTTATCAAAGGATTGATTTATATGGAAATTATATGCAAAGAGGGTGGAAACGTGCCAAGACATCAAGTGAAAGGGAATTGATATTGAATAGAGTGAAAGAATCAAAAAATATAAAATCCAATAAAAAAATACTTTTCCCTTTTTGATGAAAATTGTCACATGTTAATCTCAATGTGGTGAAAAAGAACTAAGGCTCCAAAACTAAAAAAGGTGTCCAAACTAATAATGACACATACTAAAATATCGACCAAATAAATTGGCCTCTCCAAAAAATGAAAAATTTCTCTTCATTGAGCTTCTCCAAATAATGTTCCTCTCTACTCTAATATAAGAAGTAAAAGTCTATATAAAATTATGTACTGTACACACACACAAGAATACTAAGGGTAGATATACACGAAATGCCACTAAAAACATTCCCTTCTTTTTATAGGGACAATGTCAATACATAAATCTAGCGTACATGACTTTTAGTCAGCGTCAAAGATTCCATTTAACTCTTGTGTCAATTCCTGTCTCATATTCTTTTGCCCTTTCTCCAAAAATAAACAAAAAAAAGAACCCTGCTGCTAGAAAACAATTGCAAATTTTCAAATAAAATTGAGTTAAATGAACAGGAACGCTTTCTCCCAACTCAAAATACATAAAAACACGTGTACACACATCACACTATATTCAATATTCACGCCTACTCTAACTGGATTAATCTAACTGTGTACTAAAAAAATTGGACTTGTTTTTTTTCTCAAATTCCCATAACCTTTTTTCTGTTTTGGTGATCATAAAAAAGAGGGTGGTAGTTCTAGTGGTGGTAGTAGAAGTAAATAAAAACAACGTACATTTGGCTGTATGATGATGAGACGTCAGCCCAGTGTTGGTTGACATATCCAAGTTTTTATTTTATTTTTTTTACTGAGTGGAAACAAGTGCGTACATGTGTGTTGTAATAAAAAAAAGGGAGTTGTGAACTCTGTTGAAATTGATTCGTGATGGAATTTGTAGGAAGTCCTCGTCTTGACGTTCCTATGGCGGAGATGACTGAAGTCCCGGGTGGGGCAGGGGGTCGTAAAAGCCCAGCCAATCTTAATGTGCCTCAAGGAGAGCACACACAAAGAAGATCGGTCACGGGCTACGATGCTTCTTATGACAGTAAGTAATTCATTTTTTTTTTTCATTTTCTTCTAGTCCATATTTTCTAGACCCTCTCTCACCTTTCTCATGACTCAATTTCCCACTTTCTCTTTTTATACATGTACATATATATATAAAATTATATCTATCACCTTTCCATTTTCACAAATTTAACATTCCTACAGATTACTTTTTACAACCTGATGATTTCTCATCAACTTTCACTCATCTCTCATTTTTGATTGTCATTCTGTGTGGGTGGCATGGCAAAAAAATGGCTTTCCCTTTTGCACTCCATACTCATGATATTTTAAATCATATTAACAAGAGAGAAAGTATTTATCATCAACTAAAAATATTCTAATATTAAACTTGATCATTTTAACTAAGAGACGAGACATTTTTTTACAATAAAAATATAAATTTACAGATAAATTCAGGCAATTCATAAAATTAAATATTATTATTAAATTCCAACTTGAATTTATTGCATAAATATTCTCAAATATAAAATTGAGACAAATATTGACAAAAAAATTCAAAAACGTCAGAAGACTATTTTTATTTCTATTTTTATCCCAGATTTTAATTATTACCAAAAAAAACATGATTCATATCAGAATGGTTGAAGAGAAAAAAGAGTAAACAAAAATAGAATTTTTTCATTCACGACAAAACTCTAAAGTTTGTACAGTCAACGAACCAAACCAAACTCTTTATATTTACAAAAATGTATAAAAAAAAGCATGAACAGTAATCAGAAAAATATACATTTGTTTTCTACAATATGTACAAAGGCACCGGCACAGTTCTAACATGTTTGTTAACCATTACTAAACTTCAAAGCAAGGACAAAAAAAGTTGAATTTACAACTCTGTGAAAATAACCAATTGAAAGGAAACTTATTTTTGAGCAAAAAAGTGACAAAATTTCATCACTCTCACAGTGAGACTACTCACTACCAAATTCCCCAATTATTTATATTCTCTCTACAGATATCCTTACAAGTCGTACATATAAAGAGAATAGACTTTTGATGGGCTCAAAAAAAACCAATCTTTCAACTTATTCAGTCAAGGGACATAAATATATTGGAGAGAAAAAGAGAAAGTCAAAATTGGGTGTACATAGGGAAATGAAGAATGTTATAAAATTTGAAGAGGATGTGCCATGGATGACAGTAGGAGGGGGGATAAAATAAATAGTTATTTTCCCAGCTCTTGAAATAGCTATTAAACCACATTTCTATCATGACATCTCCTATACATGTAAAATATACACACACAAAAATACAGAGACTAGTGGACAATCCATATCAAGGAATTTTGAGTTTGTGCTTCCTTGTTTTGCACAAATGGCATCCCCGACTCTTTGCAAAAAAAAATTGCAAAAAAAAGATTGTGGCTCTCTGGTGTGTCTTCTCCTCGCCCATGTGAGCATTGATGACTTGTACTGAAATAGAAATCATAGACCCTCCGAGTTTTATGTGTCTCTCTGTGTGTGGCTACAAGAGAGAGAGAGAGAGGAAAAAATGGCCCGTAGTGTGCGCCACAGGATAATGACGTAATATTCTATGTTATCTTTGTGAAAAGGACGTGGTCGGAATTGAAAAAAAAATAGTGAGTTAAATCCGGTGAGCCTTTTATCTGAGAGCGGTATATATAGTCTCTCTCTCTCTCATCTCATCCTGTATCTGTACAGATATCTCGTAGAAATCTCAGTTTCCTTTTTTTTGCCTTGTTCCTGGTCCCTAGGTGGCTTTAGTTTTGAAGACAAGACTGAGACTGACTGAGAAAGTGAGGAGTCCGAGAAAGCCCTCACCACATTTGGATTTTCCATTTTCATCATCATCTCAATGGGCTTGCTCCGGTTCGCTAGAGAGATTATTATATTGTTGAACATATAAAGTACTAAGATGAATGTCCTATTCCATTTTCTTACACTAAACTTGAGATGACATCTCCAAACCACTTCCTCCCTCTCTCCTCCTTCTTTTTTTTGTTCCCAAGAACCCAGTCAAGTCCAAAATTATTGAGATGAAGATGAACGTAAAGTAAAGCTCTCTCTCTCTCTCTCTCTTATAGTTAGTGAAACTACAGACAAGAGTCTCTAATTTTATTAGCTGAGTACACTGACGTTGGATAACAAATAAGAACAAATTTTATATCCAACAGATTATTATATGTACCTTACAGTATTATGTTGTTAGTATTATTTTGTGATCATTTTATATAGAAATTCGAGACCTTTATCAATTATCCTATTAAGTATATCAAAAAGGATTTTCTTTCTTATTTTATTCTCTCTCTCTCTCTCTCTCTCTCTCTCTCTCTCTCTCTCTATTCCTCTTTGAGTGTTCATCCTCCTCTTGTGAATTGGAATTGGAGTATTAAAGAAGAAGAAAGTTGTCATTTGATTTCATTTTAATTGACAATCTTTTTTTTTTTATTTGACTTGGGACTTGGGACTGAGAATATAATAAAAATGGACGAAAATTTTCAAATTTTATTAAGATAAAAAAATCTGTCCATCTTTTTCATATATTTATCTATACATTTATTATATTTGTGTGTACATAGCAGTGTCCACGTGTTCTTTTCGGACAAAAGAGAAAGTCATATACGTGTCTTTATTGACTCAAAGGAAATAGGATGAGGTCAATGGTCAATGAAGCCTATAGAAGGAGAAGGAGGGATTGTCAATTTTTTAGAATGATTAAAATGATGAATAGACCTAGAATTTATATTTTTGACATGACAAAAGAGGTAGTACAATAATTGATTTAAGTATGAGTACATGTCTCATCGTATTTACATGGAAACCTTTTATATGATGATTATACTCCTTGAGAGATAAATCTGAGGTAAGTACAATGACACTTTGGTATGGATTTTCAATTCATTGTGAGTCTCTCTGTGTAGTACTCTCTCTATATATCAAGGCTCCCTGAACAATAACTAGAAAGGAGTATACAGATAGAGCGTCCATTTTGTAAATTGAAATTGATGAGAAAAGCAAGCAACATTTAGCTTCCGTGTAATCTCCTCGCCTCTAATGTTTACTACCTACGGAGTTCCAGGTAGACACTACACAACATGAAATTATTCGGATAGGCTTCTTTTGTCCCTTAGAAAAAAAATCTTGAGTAGTTTCAAGCTTTCTTTCAAGGGTAGTGGGTGAATTTCAGAAAAAATAATAGGTATGTTTTCTCATTTCTAAGAACCACTCTCTCTAAATGAATTCTTTTCAGTCAAAAGTCTTCTTCTGTCATTTAGTTAAATGACGGGGATGACAAATCAATTCCGTTTCAAAACAAACTTCAAACACAATTCTCATCGTATCGTTGTCGTCTCAAAGGACTAAACAAAATACTTGAGAGATCATACAGCTGTGTCCACCCCAATTTGGGAGTGAGACATTTGATATGTTTACAGCTTTTGTCATCAAATAGAATTTCTAATTAATATTCACATTACGGAAATGATTTTTTATTTATTTTTTTGTGAATAAAAGCATGTCAACTTGTAGGACCTGAATCGTAAAATTTCATACAATTACCTACATTTTTCTTGTTGTTGAAAAAGGGGGAGTGGAGTTCAAAGTTTGGATCATTAAAATTGACAAGAATTACCTAAACTTTATTTAAGTTTATGTTAACAATTTAATTTAAAATTATAAACTCGTGTTTATCAAAAAAATACATGAAAAGGATATGCAAATAAAACTCTTAAAAATATTTTCACATTTTAATTCAAGTTAAAAATTAAATACTCTTTAAAGATAATAGTCACATGTCATGTAAAAAAAAGTGTTTAAAAAATGCTTTCATAGTTTTCCCAACACGTTAGATCTTTTATGTATAATAATACACAAGAGAGAGAGAGAGAGAGAGAATTTTGGTTTGCCAACGTACGGGTTGTACAGTTTGTCAGCGCCAATGTTACTGCCAATATTATCATTAGCCTGGGAACAAGTACAAATTACCCGAAAACTTTTGTACACGAATTTATATGTCCCAGACTCTAAAACCTACTTCCGGTTCTTCCTTCTAACCAAAAAAAAATCAAAGAGAGTTTATTTCTCTCCCCCTCTCCCCTCTTGTCTCTCTCTCTCTACTAAAAAGCTATTTCGGTCGAATCTTTTTCTCGACAAAGATGATCACAGTGGTTGACTAGAATTATGGCGGGATGATCCGAACACCAATCTTAGAAGCTTAGAAGTAAAGACCTTAGAGAGAGAAGGAGTATAATGAAAAAAAAGAAGAATCAGCTTTTCAAGACAACAACGTCAAAAAAATCAAGCTCTTGTACTTGTAGTGATTCAAAGAAAGAAGCAGTGTCAGTGTGTCTTTAGTTTTCCAACACAGACAAGCACATGCTTAGTTTTTTTAACCGTGACTCTCCATTGCATTGTACAGAGAGAGAGAAGAAACAAATGAATAACTTTTTTTACAATCATATTTGTCAATTGCCAATAGTGTCGCTGAGGTGGAAGATTTTATTGTAAAAAAATCATGAATCACAAGGTTATTTCCATTTGACATTTTATATTGTAAATATAAATGTTTATTTGGTGATTTACATAAATATGTGTGCAGTGTACTGTGTACTGTGAGGGAAATTTTATTTACAGAAAATTAGCATATTTACTATGTACAAAAGAGAAGTGAATCACAAAATATTTATTTAAATACATTTACATGTCGCTTCCTCTCTCTATAGTCAAATTTGAATTGCGTAACTCATATTTTTTTTATTTAGTTATAACGAGAAATTTTTTAGCGTGAAATAATAATGAGAATTGTAGCTGGAAGCATTTTTTGGTTGGGAAATTTGTAGTTAAAATTTTACAAGGAGAGGGGGGCGTATTTTTAATGTAAAGTTTACATTAAAGATGAAGCGAATGATGAGCTAAATTTAAATTTACTGTCAATATTATTTTTTCCCCATGTGCTGCCATTAAAAATATATTAACGTACATACTCCTATATATGTACTCTCTGCGTCAAAACCTCATTCCCCTCGTCAAAGCTTAGAATGTTTTTTAAGAGCACCAAAATTGTAATTTTGA
>JAQIVZ010001098.1:0-40697 GCA_034700945.1 Arrhopalites spinosus | reverse complement strand
CGTAATATATGACTTTCCCTATGTCAACTACCTTGTTACAAATGTAAACCGGATCAGCCTTTAGTGTGATTTTTTTTGATCAGCCGCACTAGGGTTAAACCATTTATTCATACTTGAGAATAGTTTAGAATTTCAGAGCTTGACTCTTCATGCGAAACTTCAAGTCCTTCAAGAAATTGTTCAAAAATAAAACGGCGGCAAATATAGTCAATAAGAACAATTTGAAAATTAATTTAAATTCCTTTAAAAAAATTAAAAAAGTGTTGACCTGGGAAGATTTGAAATATAATTTAAAAGTATTCCATCTCCTCTGTCGTTTTAATATTTACCCTTTTAAATTTAACCAAGGTCATCAAGGGACTGGAGAACTCGAGGTACAAGATTCAATTTGGCGCCAATGGATTTTTAAATTGTGGCAGTCCTTCCTATCCTGCCCCACCCTGTTTATTGTGGTCCGAACAATTTGGTCAATAGGATTGGGTCATTCAAAACTCCATGAATTGCCATTCATGTGTCTGGCTTCTATTGCTTTTTTGGTGGAGGATTTCTTCTCTATGAAATGTTTTTTTATTGGCCTCAATTGACACTAAATCAATTTTCTTTGAATTTTAAAAAGTACTAAAAATATTATTAGTCTTTTTTAAACAGTTTATTTTGGGCTAATTTTTTCTTGCATCCTGTCACTGGTCACGTTGTTGATTCTTTCACTCACTTTCATAGAAATTGAAAATGTGAACCCATCAATTGATGAGGATGAGGAAGACACAATCAATGTTGAAGAAGAGACAAAAAACAAAGCGGAAGTGGGTCAACAAGTGGGTCAAAGTCATCCTGGTCACTTCAAGAATATTACATTTGCTACTACCCATTTCAGTTGTATCCCCTTGCTTTGGTCTATTTATTCCTTTACGTGACAGACACATCAATGCCAATTCTGCTCATTTCCTTGATGCCACCCCATTGGGTAAATTTTGGGACATTTTTGGGAGGTCTTTTATTGGACACAACATGTCTTGGAATTCATCTTGCAACGTCTCACTTTGCCGTCTATTTTCTTGTGTCTTTCATGAATGACCTGACCCTTGACATTGACCGTCAAACTCAAAAAATTAGAATAATGGAGCCAAAAATGCAAATTTTTATTTAAAAATAATTCTCATGACGATTTTTTCAAAATTTCTTTGATATTGATCCCATTAATTTAATTATATTGTGTAGATTCACAAAAATAAATGGACATGGTGACAATGACGACGACGAGTTGGTTGGATTTGCAAGGACAACTCAAGTCTTTCAATTGCAGCTCATTCTCTTCCATTTGGCGTGGTCAAAAATAGTATTCCTGTCCAAAATTCTATCCCTCACATTGACGATTCTCAGTGGATTTGCCGCCATTCGACTCCTACCAACTCACCCCATGTTCACCGGGATATCCTTGGCCCTATTTTTGATTGTGGTGATTGGATTCATTGGCATGTTCAACACGGCCTTTGTCATCCCAGAGAAGTTGATCGAGTTGAGCAGGAGGCAGGTCAAGGACAAGGTCATTGGGGTCAAGGTTCAGGGTGAGTCAGTCCATCTCAAGCGTCAAAGGGACTTGTCCTGCTTGTGGCGAGTGACCTGTGGGTCAATTACAGCCCTTGGAATTAAATCGGGAGAATTCAATACCCTGGAAAGAGCATCAACTCTCATTTTCATGGACTTTGTCATCAATCAAATTGTGACCCTGCTCCTCACTTTCTAATTAAAATGACCCATAGAATTTGAATAATTTGATGGTGGAATCACTATCAGGCACAATTTGCCATTTTTTCCCGCCAATTTCAAATACATGTATTAAATTGGTTCAAAAAGTTTGATATTAAAACATTTGTAGGAATCAAACATAAAAATAAAAAATCAAGAGTTCAAGACAATTTTTGATGAAATTCTGTTTTTGGTTTTGGTAATTGGTACTTTCGGTCATCATGTGACATTTAATGTCGAATTTAATGACGAATTCTGGGAAGTTGTAAAAGACTAAAGACCAGTTTAGCCACTTAGTAAACGGAATTGTTGACGCTTCCTACAGCAAAATCCATCGATCCCATCCGTGCCTGTTAGGGACTCGGGACTTTGACCAATGCCCAAATAGCCCTGCTCCCCAACTTTAAGAGAATTTTAAAATTCTTATAAATTATTTTAAAATTTTGACAAGTTTTGAAAATTCTTGGTTTCTTATTTCTACAGCTTCGTTAATATTATTTTTAATGACATTATAAATAAAGACAGAGTCAAGTTGTTGATAGAATTTAGATTTTTTCTGAATCTACGTAACTCCAGCTGTCAAGTTTCTTACAATCGATTGTAAGAAACTTGAGGATTGCAATCCTTACTAATGATGTAACAAGGTTCTTGTCAATTTATTGTACACAGAACATGTACTGATAAAAAGTAATTTGTATTAACATGCATTGAGGACCCAATAGACCATATTTAACAGTTAAATATGAATTTGTTACTAATCCATGAACTATAGTCACAGTCTGGTGCACACATAATTTTTTAAAATATTCCTCGTCTTTAACAGTCAGAGATTGCTTCTATGAATTTCATATCGACAAACCTTATTGCCCCTCGTAATCACAGGTACGGACACATGAATGATTTTTGGAATCAAAAACTTTACATTATTTTTAAATGTCAAGATCACTAATTTCTCACAATTTTGTACAAACCTAAATAACATTGCCACAAATGAACATTCCCCCACAAAATTTCATGCAATTGAAAAACTTTTAAAAAAGCTCAACATTTTTCACTAATTATTTCAGCATTCTAATTAACATTTAAACCCTAGAGGAAATACTATTCAAAACCCAGTGAATTGATTCATCAATGTTTTTGTTTACTTGTCAAAAAAAAACAATATTGCGACTGACTATTTTGTAACTAAAATAAACATGCCAATAATTACAAGAGGAGAGGGGTTTAGTTAAAAGACTTTATTCATTTTAATACTACAAAATTAAATGCACCTTTAAATGATGATGCAAGAGGAATGTGAGAATAGAGATTTATTTTTTTCTCTCTTCAAAAATGAGGCCTACATTTATTTAATACTCCTTCCGTACATTATGGCAAAATGGCCTGACACAGACCATGTGTGTCTCAAATGTGAAACAAAGGGAGTAATGTATTATAATGTTAACAAATTATTTTCCCATTTAAACCCCCCTTTACTTTATACTCTCTCCCTCAACAATGACAACAATGTGCAATACATACGTCGTACAACTCAGCCATGCATGGGACTCTTGAGTGTGTACACAGAACGTTAAGTTTTGAAAAAAAAAATTAATAAATTACATGTGAAGCATCTGCACACCTGTGAATGTAAATTTGCTATATAAAAGTATTGGCATAAGACAGTCCCATACTTTTTTCTTACACAACATACAAACTGACTCACACAGTTTGAGTTCGAGCTCAACTGACCACTTTCGTAATCTTTGTTTCAATTTCCGCTGACATAATTCCCCATCTTTTTCTCACAAAATTTTATTACTCTACATGTATCTGCATGCACAACAGTGGAGTGGAGTATAGAGTGCTCAAGTTTTTGTTTTTGGAATTTTTGTCAAAGGGTCCAAGTAAAAGTCCCCCCCCCCCCCCTCACCTTTTGTTCCCCTTGTTATTGTCATTGTATTTTAGTTTGAGCTCGTGAGCTCGGAAAGGTGACCTTAAGGACTTTTGAATGTGTGTAGGACAAGGACAAATATTTATTTTTAATTGTGTGAAAATTTTACCTTAGTTTGACCATTACATTGTGTTGAAATGAGGAAGGTCCTTTGTTGTTGTTGACTGTAAACTATATGGTCATTGTGAGAGAAATCTTTAAATTTATTTTTGGGACACTATTGACATCATTCTCTCTCAAGTGAAAGGAAGAGTTGACCAAAATAATCAACAAGACCATCGTCAGTCGAGTTGGACACGCAGTCGAGACAAGATCAAGAGGATTTTTATTTAATTTTAAATTGTGAACAAAATTTTCATTTTTTTTAATTAGTAAATTGTGACACCCGGTCTCTCTCTCTCTCTCTCTTTGTGTGTGTCTCTGGACCGGTACAGAATTTTGTGGAAATTAATTTTTGGCCATGATATACAGATAAGAAAAAGAAAAAGTGAGATGGAAGAAGGGTGAAATGAGAGAGAGATGGAAATATGTTTGCACAGTGAAATTTAAATGAATAGAGTTCAATTTTGCTTAAAATTAAAAAAGTACAAAATAAATTAGCTGAAAACTTACTCAAAAATCATCTATATTTTATATAATGAAGCCTACATTGTGTTTTTCTCTCAAAAATGGATTGAGAATTGTTGCCATTTTTGACACCGTAAATAATTTTATATTTAAATTAATAATTTATTATTAATTCATAAAATGAAAGTGAAAACTTGTTGCTGAAAATTTACATAACTTTTTTTTTCTGAAAATTATATAGCTAATTTCACTGGGATTGTTGGTTGTGAGCATTGGAGGTAATTTTAGGGAATTTAATTTATATTTAATTTAAAATTATGGTTCTTGTTATTTTAATTATAATTATTTGCAGGTATAATTTATTTCGAAAAATATGAAGACGATGTCATGACTCTATTCTCCAAACCTCCAAAGGACGTTAGACAATTTCTGGATCTTACACATTTGAGCAGTAAGGATACTTAAAATTTTGTAAAAATTAAATAATATTATTTTGAAAAAAAACCATATTTAGATATTAAAATATAGTTAAATATTTTCATGGCGAAAGTTTACAGAGGAAGAGCTATAAAATGTGTTATAAAAAATGCGTTTAGTGGTGAAATAGAGCGTGTGGCGGAACTTAACTTGTGTTTGGTCAATGGTCTTGTACACTTAAAAAAATCCAAGTTCCCTCAACACATGGAAAACTATTCTAGTATTGACCAAGAAGACAGTTAACTAACTAGAGTAGAAAAATTAAAGGCAAAATTGGGTGCTAAACACCAATGTGACAAAAAAATGAGTCATCTGGCTGAACAATTAATTTTTAACTGTAGACTAGTGTAGACTGACTCTACAATGATGATTATAATTAAAGCAAAATAATTACAGTGTATTCAACAAAGTACTAGTCAAAAGAATTAATGATAATTTAATAGAGAGAGAACACAATAATTTTTATAGTGAGTTAGGAGTTCTTCTATTTCTTAGACACATTCGAACTTTATTTTTTTATAGAAAAAAAGTAATTAAATGCAAATCCTTTTTGGTTTAGTCCTTTGTTGAACACACTTTAAATAAATAAATTGTAAATTTTTCTTTTCAGGGGATACAATCAGAATCGCACTGGGTTTCAGTACATTTTACTTTCTTCAAAAGAGCTGGCTTGGACATTTACTCCACCGAGCTGCCGTTCAAGTAAAAACATTCACACACACAAAAAACAAAACAAAAAAATGAATAATTAATTGATATGCACTCGGAGACACTTAAAGATAATATTTAAATAATTATACAATATAATATTTTAGATATCGAATATAATTTCTTTCTCTACGATAAAATTTCTTCTTTCATTGTCATATCAGCAATTGATGATGATGAGGATGGTAGAGGTGGTGGTGGTGACACAATTGTAGAGGATGATGATTGACTATTAGAATCAGTCAAACTGAAATCATTTTCATGTTGTTGAACAGAATTGATTGTAACAATAGTATTATTTGATTGTTGTGGTGGACTATGGTCAACAACAGAATGAGTAGCTATATGTTTTTCCAGGTAAATGGACAAGACAAAACTTTTTTGACAAATATTACACTGGAATGGTTTAATAGGAGGAGTTGAATGAATTCTTTTATGTTTTCTCAAACATTCTCGACTTCGAAATAATTTATTACATTCTTCACAGGGAATCAAATTGTCCTTGTTGACTGTTGAGTGAACTTCCAAGACGTGCCTTTTTAAATTTCTGTTCCGAGAAAATCCTCGATTACATTGAGAACAAGAGAATGGTAATTCATTGGTATGATTCCTTTCATGCTCAAGTTGACTGGGTTTATCTCGAAATGTTTTTTTACAATAATTACAATTGTAAGATTTGAGTTGATTATGAGTGAGGACGTGATTCTTGAGTACAGCTTTGGATCCAAATCTTTTACCACAATCTTGATACAGACATGGAAAGGGACGTTCACCGGTGTGTGTTCTCAAATGAGCGGTCAATTTGTAGGGCCGAGCAAAGGACTTTTCACATTGTTGACATTGAAACTTTTTCACTGGTAACTTTACATTAGTCTTCTTGTCATCTTCTTGAACTTGAGATCCTCCTCCTCCTCCTAGGCCTGTTGAATGTCCAGAGTTTGAGACTTCACTACTTTTACTACCACTACAACTATTTTCTGATGAAGAAGGCCAATGGGAATGATGATGATGATTAACTAAAGGATCCGGATCATAATTGTCATAATGACTATCAAAGGTCCCATGGTCATTCTTGATGAAAAATTCGGTTCTCCAGTCACTTCGACAACTTTTTGAATGATCATGGAGTAATTTTTTACTTGAAAATAATTGTTTACATATATAGCAAGCACTATAAATAATAATTCCTTCATTGACGTGATCATTTAAATCCAATTCCTCTTCTTCTTCATACTCAGTCTTTATGTCAAATATTTCATTCTTGTGAGTACCATTTGATGAGGATGAGTGCATTGGATGGAGAATACGTTGAATTGACTCTTGAACTCTGACCTCTAATTCATGCATTTCATTGTCATCTGATAACTGATTCAATGGTTCTTCTTTTACCGTAAAAAGATTACAGGCAAGAAATCCATCTACACAATGGAACAAATACAAAGTACATTAGTAAATTTTTTTGTTGTTAAATACAAAATTAATATTCTCTTTTACATAATTTTATTAAATCAAATTTATAAATACCTTGACGCACATCCGAATCCATTTGAATTCTATTCAAATAGATTTTCCCTTTAATCCAATAGTTTACACCCTTTTTTAGAAATCACAAAAAAAACAAATGAAAAATCATTGATAATCAAATATACATAGTTAATCACAATTACTTTTTCAAAATATAAAGAGGACACGAATTAAATCAAGAAATGATTATATTTTGAGTACATTTCCTATTTTAGATGCTAATAAAATTAAAATAAAACACAATTTACCTATTTAGCCTCTCCATCAAATTCTTCAAAGGTTTTTTTTCTTCCACATTTGAATTTCCGCCTTCAAAGTGCCTTCAAGGAAAAAGATGCTCGATGCAGATTCAGTCAAAATGATTGCATTTAATTCTAAACATTTAATTTACAGGAAAGCACGAGTAAATGTAAAGTTTGGCTTATTTACACTTTTCTCCTTTTGGTAATGGGAATGGTATTTTTCCTCGCAATTATCCTCATGCAAATTATGATGCCTTTCGCCATTCCCATATATGTTGGAGCCTTTATTGTTCGAGAGTATGCAAAAATTATTTTTTTTTTCACTTTCTCTCATTTACATGATTATATTTAATTCCTAATTATTTTGTTTGACCAGGTACACAATATGGGTGACCCTCTGTTTCAAGAATTCTCTTCACTCTGCTCAGAAACCTCGTCTTTTAGATGCCAATGAATTTACAAACTTTTAAACAGTTAACTTTTTTATTTTTTTATTTTAACCCGAATGGTGAAGGAATTACAATTTTTTATTTTTAATTTTATCCAGCTACTTGAAATATTATAATATGGGCATTTTTGATGAATTTTACATTTTGTACAACTTTTTTTTCTAATTTTGAAAGAAATTCTTTTAGTGTTCGAATCTCTTGAAGTAAATAAAGACAAATCATTGATGCTTAAAAGTATTTGACCTCTTTCAGGTCACAATAAAATTTTGCGGCAACTCCAATCCATATCTTTTGCCTCTGGTGCTAATAAAAGCATCTGCTTTTGGGGCTGGGTAGTTCAAACTGACAATAAAATAATTGAGAATTTTATTAATATTTTCATTTTACAAAATAATTTAATTATTTTCTCTTACTCTTCTTCCGGTTTATGTTGTGATTTTTGGACCAAACCCAAAGAATAAAGTCCCAACATTCCCCTTCTCATTCGTGATTCCATGACCCGATTCTCCATCTCACGAATGTCAACTGGTGACCCCGACATTTTATACGATTCGTCAGACTCTCCGGAACAAAATGAAAATATGGCAATGACTAAAAAGATTGTAAAATTCATTTTTTTTGTCAATTCTCTTCAACTCGACACTTTCAACAAATTTTACAAAATTCAACTGACGCCCTGGATCAAAAAGCTCACTAGTTTTATAACAAAAATATTTTTTGGAGGGGGAGGACGATGACCAAAAAGTCCATTAAAATAAAAAGCTTGTGTCTACGCTAAATTTAAACCACAAAAACAATTCTGTGTAATTATATTAGCTGCATACCAAACATTGTGGTTCATCCTGTAATTTGAGTCAATGAGGTCAAGTTTCATGACTTTAGCAAGTCTGATGACCTGAATGATGATCTTTTTACTCTTAATTAGCAGGTAGTATTGATTTTGTAATTGATATATCAACTCTTTTCCAGAAAATTACCTTGAGGAGGCACTCATTGGAACCTTTTATACATTAAAAGCTTTGGACATTTTGGCATTAAAGATATCCAATTTGCCTGTCTCACCTTTCCTTCTCATTAGGGTGACACGTGAAGTAAATACATGACATTTAATCAAATTAAATTGAATTAGACCTGACGGCAAATTAAAATTATTTTTACATGATATTAAAAAAGAATATTTAAAATCAATTCAATTTTAAGAAATAACATTCCACACAAATATGTACTTACTCTGTACTACGTTTTATATAATTTGCATAACGGCTGAACCCCAAAATTCTCCGAAATGCCTCCAATTTTGATTGGCTGAACTTTAAGGGACCTTTTTCACCTCCCCCTTCCCTGACCCTTTGGCTTTTTTATGAAGGACCCTTTTGCAATTTCTTCAGTTGTGTCTTGAATTTTGTGAAGAAAACTCGTCGTTTTAACAGTCCAGCTCTGCCTTTGTAATTTGGAAAATTGTCAAACAAGGGACTCACGACAGGGAAGCCTGAAACAACATTTTAGTTTAATTACAAGTTTAGTTTACATTGAATCTTTCTGCTGTTCATTTTGTGTTAATTTTCAAAACAATTATTTTCAATCATTTTTAATAAAAATTCTTATCAGGATAATAAAATGGATACCTCATCTTATTCGCTGGTGACCCCACAAGGACGAGCTGACAATGGCAGATCACAAGAAGAAGTAATTGACATGGCTCTGTCAAATCCCTTGGTAAAATTGATTAAACGAAATTACTTGTATTCTAAATGACATTTCAGACTTCATTGTAATTATTATGAATTAATAATTTTTGATCATTTTGCATTGTGCAGATTCGAGACCAAATTGTAAAGAATGTTGACATAAAAGAAAGATTAAAGTGTCGACTCATCAACTCTCAATGGGATGACACCGTGATGTCTCTCGTGTCCAGGTCAAAAGTGACTCTTCCCGCCATCTCATTTAAGTTTGCTCTCCTTCATGATGACAGCTGTGGATACAAGAGCACGGAGGGTCATGGTGATTTAATGGACTTTACGGAGCTTTTCATTTCCTCGTCAAACTTCCCCTACAACAATTTCTCTTTTCAAGATGGTCCCTTGATGACCTCAGACATGAAAAAATTCCTGGCTCATTTTGGACAACATGTGAAAACATTATCACTGGACATGTCTGCATCCATCTACACAATGAATCTTCCGTATACAACGACCGGGAATTTAAGAAGACTTCTAGTCAAAGGAGTGCCCAATGTTGAATCTTTGACTCTGAATGGAACACCCGGTATTTGGGACGAGATGACCTTCAAATTATTTCCAACGGGTCAAACCTTACCACGATTGAAAATCCTCGATTTTGGTCAGTTTTATGTTAATCATCAAATAGTACTTGACATTTTGGTGGCTGCAGTCAATCTGGAAATAACAAAAGGAATTAATCCTCGTACTCTCCATCAAATAATCCAAGCCAATAAGATGGACACCATCAAAACTTTTTGCTTTGAAGCAGAAGCCGCTGAAATGGAAATTTGTCATAAATTCATCTCGTCAAAACCTCAACTGCAGGAAATTGGATTCTATTTTACTCGTATTTTTGAAGACAAAAATATTTGGCCTCAAGTTGGACACATCATCACAAAATTATTTGAATGTAGTCAATTAAGCCTTCAAAAAATTAAAGATTTTTCTCCCGTGTCGTTTCTGGGTCAATCAGTGAAAATTCCTCGACTTGTCAATGTCAAAGAAATTACTTTCTCAGAACTCAACCGCTCGTATGAATTCCCAACCATGAATGATCATCAAATGTTTCCAAGTGGTCAATGTCTCTCAGACTTATTCCCAAATCTTGTCAAAATTCGTTTTTCTTTGCACCCACCTATGACCGGACAAAATGATTTTGTTTGGGACAGCATCTTTAGAGAATCAGCGAGTCTTCCTTCAGTGAAGATGCTGGAATTCGATGGATGTGCCAACAAGACCGCCATGGACAAATTTCCAACTCTTTTCCCCAATGTGGACCATTTGATCATTAAACTGAACACATTGGCTCATTTCCCATGTATTTTCGGACCATTTTGGACAATTTCTCCAGATGTCAAGACCATGGAGATTGTTATTACTTGTGACCTGGATAATGAATACAGTGCGGGTTTGTGTGACAAAATGGATTCTTCAATGACTGGGATCTCTGCCAAAAAGTGTCATCAGCTTGCAGATAAATTGGCAAGACTTCAGAGCAAGGATATTGAGAATTTGAGGACTAAACCTTCCATTGTTAGTTTGACAAGTAAGCCATTTAATTAAATTTGAACTGTACTACAGTCATTGCATCATCATGATTCATGATTAATTTAAACTTAATTATGTTTTCAGAACTCAAATACTTCTCAATGGAATTCAATTTACATGGCTCAACATGGGGTGACCCGACCAAACCAATCTTTTCACATGTGACTGGTATTCATGCCTCCCAATTTATGAAAGATCGTCAAAATCTCGTAGTCAGTCTCAAACCGTCCAAGGCCAGCAGTCCTGTCAATGGTAATTATTTAATTTATTTTAGGTATTCTGTCTAAAGTCTTTTACATTACTGTTTTTGATTATTTTAATTTATTTTGACCACTATTTTCCAGCTCATTCGGTAACTGGAGCCTTGGACCTTGTCTTGGACTACCTTCCAATACTCCCAAGTGGTTAACCAACTTAAGATTTTTATTATATGAAGAGGAATCTACACGTGATTAAATCTAAAAAAGACTGGTTAACTTTTTTCTGTGAAAACAATTCTGTGATTTTACTCACGCATAATTATTTAATTTTACTTTGATATAAAAAATAATATTTCTTCTTTTACATATTTATATACTACACAAGTTTACTAAAAAATGTGAATAATTTTGTTATATTAAAATAAAATATTTACATTTTGACACTAAATTTTTGTTCTTTATTTTACAATAATATGCATGTAAAGTATTACAAAGCTTTAACTGTTTAAAAAATAATATTTTATTAAAATAATTGATAAACTCATATTTAAAAAAAGGACCAAATGATCACATATCCTCTTGCTTAGAAATAGGAAAAGAGTATACATAATGTCCATCATGGGTAACTTTGTCACAATTTTCCAGTCTTTGACCCCATCTTCATCAGCATGATCCAGCCAATAATATTCGACAGATGGTAAGACAGTTTGATTCCAAACTTGACGAGTATGTTTAACAAATTCTTGTTCAAGTTGATTTCCATGTTTCTTGACCAGTTTCTCTGTCTTGTTCAAATATTTCATACTCTTCCTATCCCTCTCATTCAATTTGTGATAGAGCAGATGATAAAATCTACCACGAAAATTAATAATTAATTAATTAAAAATAATAATAAAAAGACTCACCTCGGCTTGTGAATCGGTACAGCTGGAATGGGCTCTTTCAAAGAGCCAATGAGTTCAGTGATCCTTCTCGTGTCACTTGGATAATACTCAAATTGACGAGACATTCGATGAAAATGTAAAAGAATTAAATAACATTGCAATAATTTAAAGTCTCCGCCTACACTATGTATTCTTTGGAGTGTGTCTCTTTGCCTAATAATAATGACAATTATTATCCTTACTCTGTTGGAGTGAGAAATTCCACTGTCTTCATTTTGATAACGATGGAGACAATACGAGATCCATTCAAATATTCCAATGGAAGATCATCATCAATGATTGATGATCAATCTAAACGAGTCCAATAAATAGCAAGCAACTGCTCTCAAATCCTCCTTAGTTTAATTAAACATGATTCAAAATTGTAATAATAATTCTTTTTTTTGTCACCTTCAACTGAAGCGTTGAAATTAAAAAGGTCAAAATTTAAATTAAATGTTTGCTCTTTGGATAAATTTTTGGCCCTTAAAAGGACCTTTTGTTTGTTTTTTTCTTTATTGCTATAATTAATTCATTAATTTACATTCATTTAATTCATATTAAATTCATCAATTTCAAAATTCATTAGACGAACACCAAAAAAAAACTCTTGGTGTCAGATTGGGGTCAAAATTTGACCGTCAATTGTTAAGGTTGTAGAAGTTGGAAGAACTTCTTCCGAAGAAGTGGAAATTTGTCTCACTTTTCTTCAGCATCCTTCTTGGGCAACAAAACGTCATGGATGAAGGGAAGGACTCCCCCTTGAGAAATGGTCACCTTGGCCAAAAGTTGGTTCAGCTCGTCGTCATTTCGGATGGCCAGTTGAAGATGTCGAGGCATGATTCTCTTCTTATTGAGGTCCCGGGCAGCATTTCCGGCCAACTCGACCAGTTCCGCCACTAAATATTCCATCACGGCAGCCAGGTACACTGGGGCCCCAGCTCCGATCCTTTCACTGTAGTTTCCCTTACGAAGATGACGATGGATTCGACCCACTGGAAACGCCAGGCCAGCTCGGGCAGTCCTGGACTTCTTCTGAGGCTTGACCTTTCCTCCTTTGCCACGACCAGACATTTTTGACTCGATGGGATGACGAGTGGAAGAAACGATTGAATTGAAATTTGGAGATTCCTGGATTGGAGAGAGAAGTTGATTGTCGGAGAGGGGAACGAAGAATGGGTCAAACTCTCGATTTCATTCGTTTTATAGGCCTCGAGCCGAGTAGCGAAATTTTTTTCCAGTGATTTGATTGACCCTTCTCCATTTGAAAAGTTGGACTTTGACTTTTGAAGTATAAATGGACACGGAAAGCGAGTCGCAGAAAATAATTTCGTATTTTTATCGTATTTTTCCAATACGACTACAAAACGACTACAAATTACAAAATTCTAATTAAATCGTTATTGAGTGATGAGAACAGCTAAATTGTTAATTAAAACAATTAAAATTTTAATTATGTCCGATTATGTCGTTTTAATTGTAATAAACAGTGCAGCATTGATACCTATTGCATGCAATTTGAAATATTTAACCGATGTGATATGAATGATTTTTATTACATCAAAAATTTTAACATCATTAAAATAAACATTTTAATGATGATTAAAAATGAATTAAATTAAGTGCCTAGTTCATTTGCATAAAAATTGAAATGGGAGAAGAGAGGGAAGCTGAGAGATTTGAAAACGTGAAGCACATGGGAAATTAATTAAATTTAACCACGTTATTCTCCACATTTAACTAGCATTCGGACAGAAGGAGGTGACCTCAGTTTGTGCGGTCAATCTTCAGTTATTTGGGGTAAGTGATGTACATTAAAATTATTGTTTTAAGATGTAATCTAAACATCCGTTTCAGGTCATCTAAGCTGCTTAGACTAACCATTGTTAATTTTCATGTATTTGTCTCGTAGAGACAATATTTTGTGTAATTGTTAATTAACTAATTGTGGATTATTGTTCATTTAGGAACACGTTTGTATTGGGTTGAAGGCGAAGGAAATAGAAGAAATGTCTATTGACCTCGTGGAATTCCTTGCTTCTAAATAGAAGAAATTGAATGAAAATACAACAGCGAGGTCAGTTTTGAATAAAATAAATAGTACTGCTAATTATCAATTAAGTTTGTGTATAGTAGAAAAATTTGTTCTCATGCATAAGTGCATAACAGATAGAAATCATTTAAAGACAAACTACTGTTTATTTTCCCCCTTTATGTCAACAGAAAATGTCATCGACCGTAGAAAAGGGAGCCGTCTCTCCCCTCAATGAAGGTCGCCAGGATGATGACAAGTCTTTCAAGTGTCCACAATGTCCCTTTAAAACCAAGCACAAGAACTCGGTCAAAGTCCACATGAGAAATGTTCACTCGGACCATCGACCCTTCAACTGTACCCTCTGCCCCTTCAAAACAAAACTAAATAGCACCCTCAGAAAACATAATATGACTATCCACAGTGGACTCAAACCCCACAAATGTGAATTTGCTAACTGTTCTTATGCAACTGCCCATAAAACTAATTTGACCCGTCACGTGCGGACACACACTGGAGAGAAGGGTCATGAATGTCAACTGTGTCCCATGAAATTTACCCAAAAATCCCAGCTTGTAAGTCACATTCGAACACACACTGGAGAGAAGCCATTCCAGTGTCGTATTTGTGATTATTCTTGTGCCAAGGGCGCTACTCTCGTCATTCACATGAGAGGTCACACGGGAGAACGTCCGTATCAATGTCAACACCCGGGCTGCGAATACTCTGCTACTACCAGCAGTGCTTTGAAATATCATCAGTTGTTCCACACCAAAGAAAAAAATTTCTCCTGTCCAATCTGTAACTACAAATTCGGACTGAAATGTCACTTAGATAGGCATATGAAAATCCACGACGAGGTCAAGCCCTTTTCTTGTACCCTCTGTCCCTATCGTTCTAAACAACGTGGAAACGTCAAAACACACATGACCAATGTCCACTCATAGGAGAGAAATTGTAAGTCATATATGTCCATATTCAATGAAACTCAAACCAAGACTCAAGAAAAATCCTTTGCTTGTGATCAGTGTCCCTTCAAAACAAAATATTCCAGCCAGTTGACGATTTAGGTGCCCTTACGCCACTGCCAATAGTTCTTCACAACTGAAGAGGCATATCAAGATCCACGAACAAGAAGGATAAGCTCCAATGACGAGGAAATATTAATTCAGCTCTTTTATAGTGTCATATAATAAATGACAATATTAGAAGACGAGTAAGTTGTAATTTATGAACATTGGGTTTTTTTTGATGATGAAGTGAGCCAAGTAATGAAATATAAATGAAATAGAAAAAAAACAATTATTGAACTTTGTTTACTCCATTGATTTGTACATTTAAGTTTTAATTTCATTTGTTTCCTCTCTCCATGTCTCTCCATATTAAATAATTTAAGTGTACATATATATTCTATATATGCAGAAACAACTATAGAGCTCCAGCTTTTACAAATTTACGACAGTTGAGCTAAAAATTCAACGAATTGCAGTCATTGAAGTAATTATTATAAACTTTTTTTTTCTTTCTTACAATTTTTTTACAAATCTAAGTATGAATATTTATAATTTATTATGTACTGCACCTTGAGATTTTTTATCATCCTCTCATCCCTCTAGACTTGAAAATTTCGTTTCTCTTTTTCTCACATAAAAAAAAGAAAACATTTTATTCCAAATAGCAACAAGACAGAAAATATAAATAAGATAAATCATAGAGAAAATAGAGAGAGAAAGAATACAGAATTAGCGAGTTTCTTTTCTTTTTGACGGTAAAGCTGACAACAATACAAAGACACCTGGACATAATTTTATTCATAGAACATATAAATAAATTATGCGTTGGGTAAAAATAATTCAAAAGTACAAAATCCAAGGTTTAAAATAATACTATTATTATTACGTATATACTATCATCATTCATGGATCGTAGTAGTCCCTAAAACTAAGTACAATAATTAAAAATAGTTAAAATTATATTAATTACTTAATATAAATAATAACAAGTTGTTATTAACAGTAAATAGGTATATCTAATGTATTGAGTACTGAGTGTAGGATAAAACAAAACAGTAAAAGTTGTACTATTTTCTCTTTCCGTCTCCCCTGTGAAATTTATGGACACTAGAGAGACGGGACCGGGACAAGAGCAAATGTAAAATAATTATAAATGTTATTACGTAATGTTTGTGGTACTACAGATTTTTTTTCTACTTATGTTTTACTGGATCTTTCACACATTATATTATATCCTTCATAAAAGACAATATCAACATTGTAAGAAATCACTTTTTTTAGTCGGGAAAAACTGCACTAAATATTTGGGACACCCTGTGTATTTAGAGTTAAGTGTTATTTTGTCTTTAATTCCTGTTCAAAGATTTAAGCTTCCAAACTATTTTGTGTACTTGTTGTTAGATAAGAGAAGGATTAGACTAATTTGCTTCGTACTTGTGGTGTTGCTGTTGTGGTTACCCTTCGATTTTGACGGTGATAAGGCTGCCTTGGACCAGGAGACTGATGATGAAGTCTTGGACGGTGGTAAGGCTGCCTTGGAGTACTAGACTGATCAAGTCGTAAACGATGATTATAAGGCTGCCTTGGACCACTAGACTGTAGACGATGATTATAGGGTTGCCTTGGAGCGGTAGACTGGTCGAGTCGTGGACGTCCAGGACCACGCACTAATTTATTCAAAATATGATGATTATATTTAACTGCAACATGTATATGTTAGCGTCCGTATTTAGAATAGTCAATCTTTAGAATGACTAGTCAATGTTTACAATCAAGTAGGTCATAGGTCATTTATTAAGGTTAGGTTTTGGGGGGCGGGGGGGATAATTCTGAACATTAGCTAGTTTTTCTAAACATTGACTATAGTCATTCTAAAGAATGACTAATTCTAAACACGGGCGGTAACATATATATGAAAGTACAAAAAGATGATGTTTTTTTAACCTGCTCCTTGAGGTGCACTTCCATGAGTATTCCCATGGGCATTTCCATGTGATACAGTTGTGGATCTTGGTTTTGTCTCAACGCTCCAAGGTAGCTCAAATTCCCTGTTTACACAACATAAATTATATTTGAGTACTTATGTATAGGTATGACAGATGTTCAAATAAGTGAAGAGTAACAGTTGTATGTATACCCTTCGTCAATGATGGGCAAGGGATAGCCAAACACAGAAATTGGAATGTCATTCTGTACACGAATAAAACTAGCATCTTGAACTGACGGTTGAAATGTACTCTCCTCATCATTCTCTTTATAATTTCTGTGAAAAACAAGACAAATCATATTATTAAATATATTAAAAAAATTACATACTACACAATACACACAAATAGTTCAATTTTTATTACTGTTGAGCTCCTCGTCCTCTTCGTTGTTTCTTTTTCTTTTGTAATTCTCTCTCCACTTTCTTCCGTTTCAATCTTTCTAAATACGATTTCTCTCGAAGTTGTTGAGAGTCCCAACGTTTTCTTCTCCTCTCATCAATTTCCCATTTATTGTGTCGTTTCAGGAAGACTTGGTCGTCAAGATTTTCTTCTGTTTCTTGTCTCTTGGGTTCAATACTTCGTTGACGCCACCGAGGAATCTAAAAAAAAAAAAATACAAGAAAATTTTTTATTACTATTCTATTCATTCTTTTGTTCATTTGGGTAGTTATTACATGTACAATGAAAATTTACCTCTATACTTTCAGAGTCATCAGGTTTGTGAATTTGATAATCATTTTCTTGCTCAAAAGTAGCCGTTCTCTCCTGACTAGCTTCAGACTCATAGAAATGATATGGAACATGGGCTGTCATACAATTGTCCGCTTCACTTTTCTGGATATGAAAGATATCGACACGAGACGTTGATGACGATACATGAGTGGGTCTTGGTAGAAAGGCAGGTTGGCAAATCTATACATAAATACACAAATAATCATACAAATGATATGCACAAGATAGGATAATAAAATGACTCATCTTTACATGCATGTTTTGCATGCTAATTCAAATGTACATACGTTTTCTCTCAATTGAGGTGACAGCTGAGGTGGCGAGTCGGACCGATGGTTCAGAGAGGATGGAGAAGTTGACCGAGAAGATGACGATGGACCCTGTCGTTTTCTTTTCGGAGGTAAAGTTGCCACAACCCCTTGCATTAGTAATTGTGGTGGATTTACTTGGGCTCGTAAATTCCGGAGCTCGTCCTTCAACTACAATTAAATGTCCAATGACACAACAATTAGATTATAGACAAGATGACCAGACAATTGTCAACATTGCCGACACAAAAGATCACGTCGAAAATTCTGACTTTTGCAAAAAAAAGTCAAAAAAAAGACGAGAAAATATTCAAAAAATATTTTCCGTGCATTTTTTTCCCGCCAATATACTCGCAGCTTTTATACCCTCGCCGGCCTATTTTGCTCTGAGTTTTTGCAAAAAAAGTTAATTTTTTTAATTTTAATTAAAATTTACCTTTACATTCTCCTTTTGACCCTCTTCAATTCGTTTGTAAGCATCAGTTAATTTTTCTTGTGAAATTTTCAATGCTTGTAGTGTACTATCCAACATTGACTTTAAGAGACCGACCATCTCCACGTGATTGGAGTTGTCAACGGACGTTGAAGAAGGGACAAGACTGAGATTCGGGAGAGAGAAATTGTTTGTAAATTTTGATCCATTAATTGGTAGAGGAGTTGTTATTGTTGAGGTCTTGGTGTCATTGTTATTATCCATTCTTTTGTTGCCTTTATCCCTTTGATTTAGACGGCGTAAAACACTTCTCATTTCTGTAATCCCGTCCCGGACAGGACTTGACCCCTCTTTCATAGGACTTGTGGTCGTCATGGTCTGGACTTGTACCAGAGCCAATGAAGGTAACGATTCCATGAGGTAAATTCTAATAAATAAACATTTAAAGTACACATTTAGCATTTTTTATACAATTTTTCATCATTTCATGTTGTGTCATGTTTGTAACCTTTTTTTGTAATGTTGTTTTATTTTAATTTGATGAACACACGAGTTAAAAGTACAAATAATTCTTGTTTGTTCTTCGACTGAAGATTTGAAAGACGGTACAAAATAAAACAAACTTGGACGAGGGATATTAATTAAAGGTAATTTTGTGTATTTTGAACAAAATAATAATAATTTGTTGTGATAAGCGGCAGGCACAGACAAGTTGACCTTAACTTTTTTTGTATTTTTTTACTTTCTTGTATCACATTAGATACTTAAATATTGAGCATTATCAAAAAACCACATAATTATCATTGTACAATTTTATATGGTGTCGTATATGTTGACTAAAAAGGTTTCCAAAAAAAGTCACAGTTTAACACACAATTGACAGACAGCTTGAATTGTATACTGTCACTCTGTGTCAATATACATGTGAAAAGTTTATATATCAACACAATTTTGTTTTTAAATATTCAGGATTCTACGTGGTCAATATTTATTATTTAATTCTTTAAGATAAGCTTTTGAACACTTTTACACTAACTAACTTGTGTACTTAGTTGTGTGTGTGTGATGTTAGTTTCGACGCCACAGAAAAAAACTGAGTTTAACTAAAATTGTATATCAACATAAAAGGATTTCGGTGTACCTTTAATTTGTTGTAAATAGACCACTAATTAGCCTACACAATGAGACAACTTAAATTTGTAAAGTGGGAAGGGAAAATGTTTATAATTTACTATTTTTATTTAATTTCTGATGTTATTTTATTTAGCGCCCTTCTTCTCACTCCATATAGGAAGGATTGTGGATAGGTAAAACTTGCAAAGAAATAATTTTACGAGTCTCTCTACACTATCCAACTCGTGTACAACTCGTACGCTTTATTTTTACTCACTCATGACGAATTTAAAATCACTTTTTAATCATGAAAAATAAATTTTTCAGGGATTTATCTTTTGAAGGCTACAACAAGGCCCGCGCTATGGGACACACATGTGAAATTTACAAAATATAAAAAAATTTTGGCTTCCGCCGCTGGAAATGATGACGATGCTATGGGGGACGGCTACAAAGGTTTTTAGATACAAATCATATACACATACAACAAGGGATATATAAGAACCATCTCCAAACCTTTTTCAACACAAATATCCACCCAACTCCAACGATTCCCCAAAAACAAAATGAATCAATTCCACCCTTAGTTTTGTACAGTACTTGGGTCATTTTGTTTGAGGTTGAAGCTATGGAGTTGAGTCATTTTGTCATGGATGAAACTTTTGGAGATTGTTCATTTCGTCCCCTCTTAGTCATACAGTAGTAGTGTAGTATACCTATCCTTGACAAACTTCTCATTCATGTATTATAATGGTGTTCAACTTCTAAGGTCTCCGTATAGTTTTTTCGGCGCCGCATGGTTGCGATGAAAAAAAGGTGTTTTGGCGATGACAAAAAGTTGGAAAATTCAATGGGGGAACGCTTGCGCTTGCCATAAGTACAAGAACTTTGAACTACTAAGATTCAGGCTATAATATTATAGAGAGAGCGGAGAGTTTTTTTTTCCGTGTGGGGGGTAAGTTGGCTATAGTCAATGTGAGGAACATATGGTCTAAGAGCCTCTCTCTCTTTGTGTATGTTTTTGTAAAGTTATGTATGTGGTGGATGAAAGTGGGTGAAGTTTTTTGGGGGATACTTGACTGTGTTTTTGTTTTTGTGTGTCTTTCTATGTGTAGGGTCAACGGGGGTCAATCCTTGTGTGTGTGAGAGAGCGTGTATGTTTTCTATGTTCCACTGTATATTCTAAAGGGGACACTGACTTCCTTGTGTAATTAGTCTACAACTGTAAAATGGTAAATTGAACATTGTGAGAGATTGACTGAGTGAGTGAGGAATGAGCGGTGCTCTCCGTTCCTTTTTCAACAATCACAATCAGGAAAAAAATAATTTTGTATAAAATCTCTCATGTCTGATAATCCCATACTATTATGTAGTGGCCAAAGGATTGTCCATTCATCACAGGAAGGACAGGGAGAGGAACAATAGAATTAAAATTGTGAGTAACATCAAAGCCGTTGCACCAGTCTCAACCTGCCATCCTTTTTATTCTCTTGTTACATGTCATCGTCTGGTCCATGTAAGTTTAATTCTCTTTTCAAATCTGAAAATATTATTCAATTTTGAAATACATAACCGTGTACAGTTTTCAATTTGAATTTTAAAAAAAAGTATTCTTAGTATTTCAAAGTTATTTTATTTGGATAAAGTTGTAAACGACGTGAAAGTTAATTTTTAAGAGAGTAACCTTCTAATTTTAGTAAATTATTTCTTTTTTAAAAAAGTTTACATTTTGATGTATTTTTATTTCTTTCTCTTTATGATTTGTGATTGTGACAAATTGCTGTGTTTCACGTATAAAAAAAGTGGCCTGGCCTAGTTTCCAAAATCGGAATTTCAAGGTGAATTACTGTGTGGTAATTAAATTGCAATTCGTAATGAGAGAGCAAAAATTTGTGATGTGGTTTTGAGATACATTATTATTATATGATAATGGTCAGCACATGATAGAAAGCTTTGTCATGTCTAGTTTTGTTTTTATATATATCAAGTCAATGTGTAATGTGTATCAATGTATTATACAGTAGAATTTATTCAAATACTAAATTTAATTGTGTAATTTAGTTTATAATTTAATTATGTATGGGGTTTCCCTTACAATTTACACTTGCAAATGTTACAAGAAGGCAGTATGACAAATTGTGTTTTTTTTGTGACACAAACTCTAATTTTTTATAAATCTGTCTTATGTTGAATTGACCTGATTCTCATAACAGTGAGTGTCACATAATTTACGTCTCTGTGTGTAAAGAGTTGTGCACAAAAGTATTCAACAATCACATAAAACTTTTTTTCTGTCTTGAATTAAAGGCTATATAATAATTTTTTTTTTGTTTTTCTTGTTGATTTACAGATTTAATCATCCTGTCGTCATCATCATCATCCGTGTAAATTATTCAAGACAAGATGGATAGTTGATCATGGACTTTTTGATAATAAAATAAATGGAATTAAGGACACACTAAAGAAGGGAAAAAAAGAAGACCCACATTTTTTCCCAACTTTTTATGAGAATTACAAATACAAAGAAAGTCGACAAGTCGTTCTTCGTCTTTCATTCCTATCAACGATAGCTGACCGACATGAAAATCAATTGAATCGTAAAGTGAATATTCATCATGACATGATCAAGAGTTTAATCCTGTGATTTGTGTACCGAGTATTTGTTTGACCAGATTCTCATTTATATTCGACAACAAGGAAAAAAACGACATCGTTGACTACGATTCATTCTAGTTTCAATATGTATAAAAAAATGTGACGTTTTGTTAGTGTTTATTCAATTTACGTGCTGGTCATCTCTTCAAATTGATTCAAGAAGTTATAAATTCAAAATCAAGCTTGATAAAAGGCCAACGAAACAAAGACGCATCGAATAAAACAGTTTTTCTATTTCCTTTGTGACAAGTAATTAGGAAAAGAGTCATTCGTGTTGTCATGAATCCATTTAAACACAGTTAACGACACCAAGATAAGGAAAAGGTGGTGTGTGGTAGTACTTGATGAATCTGTGACTGTTAAATAAAACAAAAATCATTGGGAAGAAATTGAATCGGGAAGAGGATTTTATCTATAAAATGCCTCCCCCAATAAGAAAAAAATATCGGAGGGATGAGAGTGAAGTTAGCTGTTGTCTCAAATATTTAATATTTGGCTTCAATGTTATATTCTGGGTACGTTTAATTTTATACCTTTCTTTTTGCATTGACAATTTTTATGCATGTGTTGTTATAATGTAGTCATGTAATTTATATAAAAATAAACAGCTAGAAAAAAATATAACGGTATATATTTTAACATTTATACAAGGATTTTTTATATTTATAAAATTCAGTAGAAAATAGAATTGTGAGTAGGATGACCGAATAAGGAGTAAAAATATATATGTGAAGAGTTTAAAGGCGGTAGTAAATAGTAAATAATAGTATATATAAAAAAAGGAACAAATAGGCGGAAGTTGCAGAGTTGAGTGTGAGCGACTTGCCGTTGTTTATTATTATATTGTAGCTAATGGTACAGGGTGTGGTATGGATAAATCAAATTAAATTAGTTGATATTGCACATATTATACTTACTGAATTACTTGTAGTATGTTATGTATCATGTTGTACGGGTTTTTTAAATGTTTCTAATCTAATGTTTTACTCTGTCTATTACAGCTACTGGGCCTTTTCATTTTAGGCGTAGGAGTTTGGGCGATTGCAGAAAAATTTGAAACTGAAAACAGTAAGAATTCATAATATATACATTGTAAACTATAAAATCTACTTTGTAAATTGAAATACATTACATTAGATTAAAATTCTTCCCCACAATTTAATTTATTGTTATTGTGGAAAAGAGACTTTTTTGACTCAATTTGTGAAGGTCAACAAGGCTAGTCACAAATTTAGATAGAGATATGGAATATGAATGGATTAAGGAAATGAAGATGGGGATTATAATCTACACTATATGATATATCTGTATACAGAAAGAGACAAGCTATAATGTTGATTAAAGTTTATTTCAATAATAACATTAACTTTTTTTAAAAATCTTTTAGGTGGTCCGGGGGCAAATCCTCCAGGTAGAGTCATAATAATATCAAAAGAGCAACTGCACGATTAAGCATAGATTGAAAATACAGATTGTGGGGTGGTTCCTGTTATTAAAGATTTGTATCACTTTTCTGAATCTGTGTTAAATATCTGATATCTTCAATTAATGACTGATCATGTGGCTACTCATATTTATTATTTATTCATAAATTTCATGTAATATTGACAGAATTTTTGAAATGTTGTTGTTGTTTATCGTAGGCGGAGTAAATGTCGGTCTACTTCTCCTTCCTGCATTCCAGCTCATACTCGTAGGTTCTCTTACTTTTGTAATTGGATTCACGGGATGTGTAGGAGCTCTTCGAGAAAATACTTGTCTCCTTGCCGTATACGCCATATTTCTATCAATACTATTAGTTTCAGGTAATTATTTTTTTAAAAAAAAGCTTTGTTACGTTAGCCAATTTTGTTTTCTTACAAAAAAGATAGTTTTTGTATGTAACAAATGAGTTTTACATGTTGTGATTTGCCTGTTGTAGAAATTGCCGCTGGAATCCTGGGATTTATATTCAAGGATTGGATAAAAGGAGACATACGTAAGTAAAGTACATTTAAAAATTATTAACAGAAGGATAAGGTGTTTTTGACTTGGTGTTTTACTTTGGTTTCTTTACATAAATTTATAGAGAGTGGCTTCCAGTCTTTCATCGTCTCTTATAGAGAGGATCCTGATCAACAAAATTTAATTGATTGGATCCAAGAGCGTTGGCTCCAGTGTTGTGGTATTGAAGGTGTGTGAACAGTTTAATTATTTTCATGATGATCAATTTTAAGTTAATTGTTTAAACTTGATTATATGTATCTCTAATGTCTTTCACAGGTCCACGGGACTGGGATAAAAATATATACTTCAACTGTAACAGTACTGCAAGGGAAAGTTGTGGTACGCATTTCGTCTAGTTGAAATTACAAATCTAGATTTAATTACAAATTCTCAGCTTTATGAACAATATGAATGACTAAATAATTTTTTTTGTACAGGTGTACCTTTTTCATGTTGTAAACAACAAGCTGTAGGGCTGGTATGAGAATTCATGAATATTAAAAAATAATTTGACGTGAGAAGGCATAATGATGACGGTACAATAATAATAATTTTTGTATAATTTTAGCTGTGGATCCGAAATACACAGTGCGGTTATGATGTCAGGAAACAAGAATACGTAAGTAAACTTATTTTGTATAATTATTTCACTTTCTATGTTTAATTAGGGTTAGAACAACAATGATGGTTTAATTATTTAATAATTACTGTGGTTTTCTATTTAATGACATTGTTTAAATCAAGAGATTAGAGAGTACAACAAAACAAAGTTAGGGTATATATTTTAAATGTTAATTTTATTTAAAATTTATTCTTGTTTACTCTTCTACATACTGTCAGTACTGGGCGTATGTACTTTTTTTAAAAAAGAAGAATCTGGATAGTACAATTGAGTAGACCATAAACAAACAAACAAGGAATTAAATTAATTTACAGTGAAATCGTAGACACGTGAAAATTGATCAAATTAAATCATTAAGTTTCACATACATATACAGAGAAGCTTACTCTTGTAACAATAATTCTTCATGGTCGACTGATATTTTTCTTGTCTTTTTTTCTCTCTCAAAAATATTCAGAGTATGACCAACTAATTTTCATTTGTTTTTAGTTACTTTTTGTTTACATACTAATGATGTTGTAGTATAACGTATGCAAATTTATTGTATAATATTTTGATAATTAATCTTCTATTTTTTTGTTATTTAACTTGTTAAATTTGAGTTGTACAGTAATATAATTTTCTTTAAGCTCTGCTATCTACTAACATGACGTATAGTTTACAAAATGAAAAATGAAAGGATTTTTTTTCATTAATATTTAATTTTCTACTAATAATAATAACGACTAAAATGCTAAATTAATACATTTGGGGGTGATGTTTTATCGGATATTGGTATATTTATATACATAGCCGCAAGATCGGAGCTTGATTATATACGAGAAAGGTTGTCTACGAAGTGGGGAGGAGTGGGTGGAAAAGAATCTCATCGTTGTTGCCAGTGTTACCGTTGCTATTGCCATTCTCCAGGTTCATTTTGTTCCCCTATTTTATGATCTCTTCAAAGACGTCAATCAATCAAGGAATGATGATGAAGATGACGAAGATCAAGGCTCTAAAAATTTTTAAATTTTATGAAGTTATCATTAGTCTTGATGAAGATGATGATTATTTTAAAATGATAATGAGTCATTATTATTATGAAGGTCAAATGACAATTTCTCATTGATTGATTGATTCTTGAAGATTTCATACTAAAATATGTATTTACTATAATACTACACATGACATTCTAACATGAACATGACTCTATAACATTTAAATGACAGAACATAACAGACTTTTTTTTGTGTCCCCTCGCTCAGTATTATAAAAAGAGACAGAATTGTTTCTTGATGACATAATAATTTTTAAGAATTAATGCACCTGGCTTCAAGTTACCTTTTTCTCTTTCTACGTAGTTCTTTTTTCTTGCTTACCTTTATCGATTACATGTACAAATATTATATTTCTTCTCTTCAAGCTTTTTTTTGTGCTCGTGTTTCTTCTGCATGTAAAATTGGTGTATGGGCTCTATTCCATGTACCGTAGAATGGGGCTACTTTGGTCGGTATGTATTAGCATGTTTATTGTTCAAGTCATCCTTGCCTTTACGCGCTAATACATACCGACCAAAGTAACTCCCACCGACCAAAGTAGCCCCATTCTACGGTAGTAAAAAAAAGTTTATCTATTGTGTTACATTAAGAATTATTGCTACGAACTATGAGCTCAGTTAATGTTTTAATTTAAAGAAAAGGGTAGGATAGAATTCAGAAAATTAAGACAATGGTAATATGAGTAAAAAATTTATCAAGAATATTTTTTTTTATATGTAGATGACAATCAAAAAATAATTTTGATGATTATGAGAAATTTGTAAATAATTGGAAATGAAATGTAGTTGAAAAATATCAATGGATTTTATTTGATGTCTCTCTAAATGTTTTTAGTTTTATATTTTTTCTCTGAATGTTGTGGCAATTATTATTATTTAGAGTTTAGACGCTTCCCATGTCATATATGAAAACGGTTGTTTGAGTGCCGCTGAGGAATGGCTGGAAAAAAATTTGGTGGCTGTTGCCTTTGCTGTCGTCGCATTAGTGTTCCTCCAGGTAAAAAAAATGATCAAGTGACACACACTACACGTTGATGTTGAATGCACCCTTTTGAAATTATTGGGCTTTTTTGAAATTTAAGCAATTCAAGTCTCTTTTTTTTAAGCTTGACTTTCTACACAAATAATTACATAGCAAATTACATGACAAATCCCAAAAAACAACACATTCCAGATAAATTACTTATGTACTGTAAAGTTTACTAATTGAAATTTATGTTTGTTTTTTTTATGTAAATATAGATTTTGGGCATTTGTTTTGCACAAAATCTTCGTGCTGATGTGTACGCACAGAAGAGCAAGTGGATTCGTCAATGACAGTTAATGGTTCCCACGCAATTATAGTGCTGAGACAAGAGAAGAATATTTTAAAAATTCTTCTTGACTCTTGGTCTGTGTGGGAGCCAGTACCTTAAAAAAACATTTTTTTAAAATAATTCAAATTTATCATCTCATCATCGCTGAACTCATCTCAAAATCTCTACCATAATTATTTCTATATATATTAAAATATATTGTAAAGTAGAAATATAATAACAAACAAGGTCCTCATCCTCGTTTCCTATTTTAATAATGGAAAAAAATTCCAAAAGAAGACGAGGAAGGGAACGTGCTAATCGTTTGTATAAAGAAAAAAAGAGAAGAATTTAGACGCTACAAAAAAAACGTCGTGAGTCGTCAAACCAATCGTCATTAAAAGAAGGTTCTTTTTTAAATGACAAATATAACAAATTTTAGTCATTTCTCTAATTAATTTCGCAGATTTAAATGAATATTTACCAACAAAAGAAAAGATGAGAGTTGGACGCTAGGTTTTTTATGCGAATGTAATGATAAAATATATTTTAGACGATCTAATACTAATCTCAATCTCGAAGAATCATATAAACTGACAATTATAAATGCCAACAATTAATTACAATATATATCGATATAATGTAGATTATACTAATTTGACATTACCTCTACATAATGTCAAATGATCATGTTCAAGTTTTTTGTAAGAAAACTCAAATGTCTCATCTCTTTCAGAAACTATATTGTACCGGTATTTTAATTAATTAATTAAATTAATTAATATTTAACTAGATATTTAACTTTACAATCCAGAAATACCTACTATGAGTGATTCCATTTTTTATAACAATTTTTTTAAAAAAACAATTTGTTACCCTCTAAATTTATTAGTATGAGAATGCATTCTCACATTCGAATGTGAGTCTCACAAAAAGTCGCAAATTTATAGTTTTTGCCAATTATTTAAACTATGATTCACAAATTCCTATTTACTTAATTACAATTTACCAATAATTGTGGTGAGGCAATTAATTAATTACTAAAGATTGCAATTCCATTAATTTAAGAAAAAAAATAATGAAACGCATTTTTCAAACGCAAAAGAAAACTCAAAAAGTCAACCTATTGCTTTTAAATAAGATTAGTATGATGGAGAATAATTAAAATGAAAATGTAGCGATTGATTGTGTTTTTTTATAGACAAAGAATGAAAGCTGAAACATTTAAAATGAAATGAGGGTTAGTTTACAAATTACAATTTTACAAACTTGAAGAGATCACTGTGTTGTTGAGTTGGTTCAACTTTTTAAACTTAATCTTTGACGAGTTAATTTTTTTAAAAAATTTGTGTAGGGACAATAAAGAAAAGGGACAATTCCAATTGAATTTTTTTTGTACTATGTATAATATTAACTAATCATGATTAGTTAATTTATATTTAGATTAAACTTTTAAAAACATGCTAAGCTTGTATAACCATACAAAGTATTAATTAAAGGTTGAAAGAACAGAAAAGTCACATCATGTCTTTTTTTTCTACCAAAAATGAAAAATAATGATGCTGAAGATAATTTTTTTGGGTCTGTTTCTCTGTTTTTGTTAACTAACTAACTACTAAATACTACTATTGTTATAATTTATTAAGAATAATCATCCTATTAATTATTATTTATTGAACAAATTTTTTTTACTTGTATAAGTTAAAATGTATAGAGTTATGAAACTGAATTTATGTAGACATTTTTTTTTGTGTGTAATAATTTTTAAGATATTTTGGACACAGAGTTAACAGTCAAACTCTTATTATTATTTTTTTCTATGTACATAGATAAATGACTAATGATTTTTTATTAACCATTCAAACGAGTGAAATAAATGAAGATTAATTTTTGTCGTAAAAAAACTTGTTTCCATTTAGCAAAAATACTGTCATTTTTTTGAATATGCATAAAAAAGAATTTTTGTACTGGTAAAAACAGCTGATAAAGTCATAAAGTCAATAAATAACTGAGGCTCCAAAAATTAAATCATAATTCAGGGTGTCCTCCTCTTCTTGTCAATTAATTTAGAGAAGGATGGAAGTGAACCTCTTGTAGGATGCCAGCGTAGAAAAAAATTAAATGGATTGCCATTAAAACATTTAGAAAAATTAAATTGCCTTTCAAAAATAATTTTGCAATCTTGATTCAAACTGTCAATTCATAATCATTGACCTTGAGGCCCTCTGATTAGAGGCAAAATTGAGTGACTTGATTCTCGAATTCTAAATTTTTCACGACCCCACTTTCGTACCACTCAGCCTTGATAAAGGTCAGTTTTTAAAGTGACCCCGGAGGACCTTAATCAGTCAAGCGTGAGGTTTATAAATTTTTTTAGTCAATGAAACATATGCAGAAGGATTCTTTCAAACATGTCAAGAAATGCCCAGTTTAATTTAAATAAAATTCAAAGTCATTTAATTAATTACAAAGAGGACCTCCAAAGCCCTCAACGGGGATCCATTTTTGGCAACATTGCCTTACAATACAGTCATGATGGTTTTCTGGCCCATTACTGAACATTAAAATGTTGAAAATTATCTCAAGATGATTTGTGAGTGCCAAATGATGAAAAGAATTTACAAGGAAAAATAAATAACTTTATAAATACATTTTTAATATAATTTTAACATTGTGCATGGACATGAAAACACAACTTGCATTAATTATAATTAAAATTCACACCCATGACTCTACAAATTTTAACCTTCAATTTCCTTCAGTCTTATTCAGAATATCTTCCAACTTTCACCATTTCCCAAATTTTGCAATCCAACTTTCTCCGCCCCTTCCCCTCCTTTTTTATAGTGTCATTTTACATATTTAAAGTGTAAATTATGAGACAAGTCATTAAGTTTAAAGTACATGAAATTTAGGAGTTATAGTAGGTACACATTTATTTTGTTGCTATGGGTAAAAATTTCAAACAATGGTCTCGTCAGATTTTAGTACCGTGACCAAAAATTTGTTGATTGACCATACCTTCTTATGGTCAACAAAAAGCCTTGAAAATGACAAATAAAATAGAAAATAAAGATGAATTATTTATCTCATTGTCAATTAAATTTAATTAATTTTAATTAAATATGTACCCGCCATACTGTATGATAAAAAGAGATTAAAATGGAAGAAGTTGAACCCACCAAAAGTGTCTCAATTCTCAAAGGAAAAGAGCCCACCCTTGACCCCAATTTCACCCCACCTTGGCCAGAATGGAATGACGATGAAATTAAAACTGAAAACTGGACTGACAGTGTAAAACTCCCATCAATTAAATTTAAAACTTACAACTTATTCCAATTAAAACAAATTATTTTAGGGTGAAAATGGATTCGTTGATCCCACAGGTCAAATTTTACCACCCAGCATCACAGCTGTACAGTGGATACGCCCCACAGATTTATTTTCCGATCCCCTCCTCGTTGGTCCTCAATCACCCACTCTCGACCTCATAAACCCGAATGCCCACTTGTGTGAATTGTCGGAACTAATTCGTTTCATTTTGGCCGACATTTCTGAATTGTACGAGCTCAGTTTGGACGATGATTTTGACTGTGAGGGAGAAAATTCTTTTTATGTTGCAAACTCAGTCCATCCATGGAGGCCTTGGGATCATATTTACACTAAAGAGGTCAAGGGGTCAACTCCACAATTTAATCCTGATGGGCGGTACATTTTACGACTTTATTACATGGGAAAATGGCGGAGGATCGTTGTTGACGATCAAATTCCTTTACTTCGTTTTGGCATTTTTGGTCTTCCAATGACCTCCACGTTTGAATTGTGGCCTTTGTTGTTGACCAAGGGTCTCTTGAAAATTGCTTCCCTGAGTTGGGACAGAAGGGGGGAGGTTTTAAATTTTAGTCCCATTTCTTGTCTCACTGGTTTCATCCATGATTTGCATCATATTGCGTAAGTTTTTTAATTTATTTTTATTTTAATTGTAAATTAATTTTTAATTTAAATTAGGAATCCTGTGGACACTCATGAGCTGTGGCTGTACTTCAGCGACGTCCTTCCAAAGTACAAGCGACCTCAATTTCCCAAACGGAGTCGTCGACGAAAGTACCAAGAACATGAAACCGACTCCCTCTTCTCACTTCACCCGCCCCCACTGACCAGTGGGTCAGAGTCAGAATCCGGCAAGTCCAAAAAGAACAAGGGCAAAAAAAAGAAGGGCAAGAAATCCGGGTCGTCTGCCTCCTCTTCGGAAAAAAAGACCAAAAAATCAAAAAAATCTAAATCCAAATCCAAATCAGATGGCGAGACTACTAGTGGAGATGACACAAAAAAGGTGATTTGAATTTAATTAAAATTTTATTCTTAATTAACAATTAAGATATTTGATACAATTAGATACAGGACCAAAAAAGCCCCTCAAAAAAGAGCAAAAAGGGAGACACTTCCGCCACAACGACAGACGACGAAAAAGACGGAAAGCCGCGGAGTAAAAAAAAGAAAAAAAGTAAAGGAAAAGAAACAGAAGAGGAAGGTCAAGGGTCAAGTCGAAAAAAGAAGAAGAGTAAAGACAAAAAGAAGAAGGATAAAAAGAAGAAGAAAGGTAAAATTAATTTTAATTGTAAATTAAACTTTTAAATTAATTTTACTTTCTCCAGGAAAACAAAAAAAACCCAACGCCTCCCAAGAAGAAGAGGAAACAGAATACGAAAAAGAATGCGAGCCAAGTATCTTAGATTTGAATATGGCGGGAGAAGAAGAAGATTTAAAATTTAATTCCCTTCAAAAATACGCCAAAAACTTGCCGGACATTCCCCAAGGTCACTGTGCAGGAGACCCCCCTTCCATGCAAGAAATTGTCAAAAGTGTCCAAAAATACGCTGGCCCTCTATACCAGTCAGCCATGTCAAATTTGGTCAAGGAAATGGGACGAGATGACCCCATAATGGTCACTGTTCTCTTTCTAAAGTTTCCAAAGGACGAGCAAGAAAAATGTCCCAAAATCCCCTCATTTTTATACCACCCAACCCAACTAAGTCAAATAAGAGACGAGCCCTTAGCTTCAGAGTGTAGGCCATCAACGCCATTGTGGAAGACTTATCGATGGAAGGACTGGGCCATGAAAAAAGGGCTCATTCCAATTGACTCGAGTTTCAACAGAACCAAACCAATCAGGAGTGTCCAAGCAAAGACTCCATTTCCGTTTAAAACTGATTGGCATGACCGCATTTTTTACTTGGAAGAGTACGGCGAGCAGTCCCCATTAGACGAAAATTATGAAGGGCCCATTCAACTGCCCAATTTGTTTAAAATCCCTCAAGGCTCTACTATGGATGACGTCAAAGTAATTTAATTTAAATTTAAATTGGCATTTGAATATTTAAAATTTTGTATTTTTTCGTGCAGAAAATAATTAAGACTCCACCCCCGACAGTAGCGACCCCTACCCAGGGTCAGAGTAGTGATAGTGAAGGGAGGAAATCGAAGCGCAAGTCAAAGAAAAAGGACAAAAAATCAAAGGGAAAAAAGAGTAAAAGTAAAAGTAAAAAAAGCGAGTCAGATGGCGGGAAAAAATCCGGACAAGAAACAGACCGGAAGTCAAGAAAAAGTAAAAAGTCAAAAAGTCCCAAAGGGACGGAAGATGGCAAGAAAAAGAAGAAGAGCAAATCGGGGAGTGGGAGTAGCAAAAAATCTAAAAAAGGCAAAAAGAAAAAGAAAAGTAAAAGCAAGTCAGGGGGTGAGTCTGACAAAGAACCCTTAAAGAAACCGGAAGTCATTCCTACTAAATCCTGCCAACATTTGTGGATTGATGTGAAAGATGTAGCGGCAAGTTTAATTAAATTATCAAAATTCTACACATCTCAAAACCATTTTGGCTCTACTTATATTCTACGAAGAAATTCCAAAAAAAGTCAAGTGGCTCTGGCTACTACTACTCATGGTGCAATTGACAAGGGAAGTGAGGTCAAATTTAATGACCTTTTTAAAGGTCAAGATGATGCTTCATTAGTTTTGGGGGCGAGGGAAATAAGGGAAATTAATAATGAATTAAATAGTTTAAATGTCACTATTAAATTGGATCGAGGTCAAGAAATTCAAGTTCAAGATTGGCAAATGCATAATATTGATGACTTGGATAGTGGCTTCTATTTATGTAAAAATTTAATTTTAGAAATAATTTATGTTTATTTAAATTCACCTTAATTAAATTTAAATTGTAGTTAGTGACTCCTTCACGGAACAAGAATTAATATTTTCTTTGGATGTCCTCCATGACTCTACAATAATGAAATTTTCACACAAGAAAGTTTGTGGTGAGCTTCATTAAATTAAATTAATTATTAATTTAATTGTGAATCATTTAATTATTAAATTATTTACAGAAACTAAATCGGAAAAACGACCAATCACTGTCATAGTCAAACTCTGGGATTGGCGTCAAGACGGGTAATTTTAATTTAATTATTTATTAATTTTACAACTTTAATTGTGATTAATTTAATTGTAGTAAACAAGAAGGGAAAGTCATCGTCATCTCCGCTAATCAATCTTGTCTTACTCATCTTCCACTACCGCCAGGGTGAGCCCCAATTTAATTTAAAATTAATTATGAATAAGCAATTGAAACTAAATTTTAATTAGGAGACACTTATTTCGAATTTGGCTCCTGGATGAGCCATCAGAAGTACTAAATGCTGCCAGTCTAGCCTCGGGGGATGCCAATCACAAGAAAGTTGGCGCTGACTCTCATTTCACCCTCAAAATTTTATCGCACTGTCCCATCCACTTAGGTGATAGGCGCCAAGCTCAAAATCTCATGACGAATCAGCCAGTTCAATTTTTGAGACAAGCTGGTGAGTAAAAAAATTAAATTAAATTTTAATTTACGGTTAATTAAATCTTGTTTTAGACATGTTGACAAGAAGCGTGTGGACTTTACTGTTGTCTTTTGGACAGAAAGGTCACTGGCTCGGAAAATGTTTAAAAAATTTGCGCCAATCATATTGTCCCGCCTACAGTGAGCCCAACGTCATCAATAAAGTTCTCAAGCCAGTGCATCCATCCTTTGAGCAGTACTTTTTTGAAATGATTCGAAACATGAATGATGGCCGCATCGACCGATGGCTCTTATTTGCCATTCGAAGTCTCCTTCTGAGTCCAACTGTAAATTTAATTACCAATTAAAATTAAATTCTTCATTATTAATATCCAACATTTTTACAGTTGGGCCGAACCACCGTCAAAGACAAAGAGGCAATGGAATTCAAGGAGAAAATGTTGACCCATCGAAAATTAGTGAGAGAACGAGCTGACAGTATTTTGTAAGTTTAAATATAATTCAAATTAAATTAAAATTAATTATAATTAATTTTCTAGACTGGACTTGGAAGAAAGGCATAATTTACCTGAGATTGTTTGTGCAGCCAAAAAAATTCAAAGATATTTTCGCGGGTGGCAAGTTCGCCAATATTTTCAAGGGAGACGAAAATCTCATAAACATTTTGGCAAATTGGAATTGCAAATTCGAAAAATTGCGCTTCTTTTAGCTAGAAATTCTGATTCAAAGTTTAGTGTTTCGAGGGAAGACAAACATTTGAGAAATTCCAAAATAAATGTCATGCCAAGACCACCTCGATGGGCTGTAGAGTTACTCAAGTAAGTTAGAATTAAAATAGCAATTAATTTTAATTAATTTAAATTTAATTGTTTAGTTATTTATTGGCTGAGCACCCCTGGCTAATCACCATTTACCCTCACGCTTACTCGGTTCCTTTGCACTTGAAAATTAAAGACGTGACTGGGATAATGCCCGGACTTGAGTCGGAATTAGGCAATTCCGATTGGATCCCGTTTTATAGGCAACCGATAGTGACGGCGGGAGAATCAAATGTGAAAATTAAATAAATTTAATTATTGTCAAATTAATTTTAATTGCTATCATTTTATAGTGGACTTTTGTTCAATTCGATTTGCAAACTTATCCAAATGAAGAGGTCATGATAGAGGTCGTTGACAATGACACGAATAGTCCTTTGACGATGGAATGGAATCAATTATTTTTAGGACGTCTTGAATCGAATAAGGTTCGTCACAATTGAGGATCAACAATATTTAAATTTAATTGTGGATTTTAATTATTATTGTTAATTAAATCTTAGTTGGGCTACACAATTTTGTGTTACAAATTAAAGAAAGAATTATCAAAAATAAATTTCGACGATGGGGATCGAGAACACTCAAAAAGTTGGACGTTGCGATTAATCACTCCAGAAATTCAAACTTTGCCGCTACTTCGAGACAAGTCGAGTCACATGGAGAATGTTCAAGTGGGAAAACTTTGTTTAAATCGATTTACTGGATATTTCATCCCAAATGATGATTTCTGCATTTGTCGCTACACTCTCAAGATTCGAGAGCCTTTGTCATACATTTCGATTCGATTCAAGGCTTCTTGTGACACTGTTAAACTTTGTTTACAAATTTGGGATTTATTGAACAAAAAAATTGTTTTTGAAAGTCGAAATGTGGGCTCTTTCATCATTCCTTCGATTCGACTTGAACACATTTTACCAAACGAAGAAATTACATCAAATTTGGATGGTGGGGATCCAAATTATTTGGAAAATCACAACGAAATCGAAGAAGGAGAAGACGCGGTAAATTCAAAATATTTACAAAAATACGCGCTCGGAATATTCGTCCAAGATCAGTCATGGCCATTAACCGATGGAGAATGGAAGTTTGTTCAGTATCAAACAAAAAAATTTTGGAAGAAAATGATGGTCTTCCGGGATCAAGCCGATGCAACTCAAAAATTGGACCCTATTGAAGTACAAACGATTTTAAAAATTAATATTTTTTTATATTATAATTTTAATTATTTTTAAATAGAATCCAATTAAAATTAATCAAGAAGAGGTCCCAAGTTTATCTTTCATTAGCGAGGGAACAAATACAAAATCAGATTTAACCGAAATTTTTAAAAAGGAAGAGAGTGTCCAAAGTGATCAGGACAATCCGGAAGAGGAGACGAATAAAGAGATTGAAGATTCAACAGAAAGCATCAAAAATTTGGTAACATCTTCTAGTACGGGATGGGATGTGGAAAGTACATCTGGAACAGGATTGTCACCAACAAAGGAACCCGAAAAATCTGTTCCGGAGTTGCCAGAATCCACAAAAACGGAAGCTTTAATTATGGAGATTCCTTTAATTGTTAAAGATGAAGATGTTGTTTCGGATGACGAAGAATTTGTTGAAGCAAAAATAATCTCGGAGAATTTAACAATTTTTGAGGGTGGTCAAGATTCTCAGCTTGTGATGGATTTTAATCAACCTCATTTCCTTCTTGAAATTCTTAGTGATGAGAATCAAGTAAATTAAATTTTGTAAATTAAAATTAAATCTTTAATTAATTTAATTAATTATTTTGATGTAGCAAATTCAATTTCAAAGTAATCGAAGAACATTTCAAGAAAAATTAATTCAAACAAAAAAAGATTGGGAAAGTCAACAACAGGGACGGTACCTTCAAGGGAGACGTGCAAGGCATCGATTTTTGGCCAAGTGAGTTTTAATTATTTTTAATAATTATTTACAATTAAGAATAATTATATTCATTTTAGACATTTAGTCCCCATCGATTCGACCGATGCAGATCCATTTGCTTTTATTGAGCCCATGTCCAAATTCTATTCCTGTTTATGTATGTCTACAATTAATTAATTCAAAATTGAAAAGAATTTGATTTAAAATATTTTTTGGCGGAATTTTAAATTTATAGATTTGGACAAAAGTCAACTAGACGGTCTAAATTTAGCCGAATGGCTTCCCGCTGCAAAACAAAAAGAGGAGGAACCTCCAGTCGAGTTGGATAAAAAACTGGAGGTTGTAATGAAGAAACAATTTAAAAAAATTAAAAAATCTTTGGCGGGTAAAAAAGTTCCCAGTAAATCCTCCACTGTTGGTTCCAGTCGAAAATCCAAGATTGGAAAAGTAAAAATAATTAAAACTTAATTAATTTACAATCAATTTAATTAAATATTTAATTTAGGAACTTTCCAAAAAAAAGTCAAAGAGTTTGAACACAAAATCAAAAAATAATTCCAAGCCCAAAAACAAAGAGAAGGAAATCAAACCCCTCAAAAAGAAGGGAAAACGTGGGGCATCCAAGAAAACGGACGTAGAAGAAACTTCCCTTGACCCTGAAAAAACTGGTAAATTAATTTTAAATTAAAAATTAAATTTTTAATTATTCCAATTTTGACAATTTACACAGTGACCATCCAGGAACCTTCTCAAGGAGACGAAGAAGGAAAAGAACCGGAAATAATAATTCCACCCACACGAACCCACTCCCCTCGTGCCCTGGGTCAAAGATATTGTGCACCACCCCCACGAAGTCCCACCCACATTCTGTTGGGCCCCTCCCTCGAAAAATGTGGACTCACCCCCTGTGTCAATGGTTTCCCCTCCCTGGATAAACAAATTTTAGGTGACATCCACGGCCTCCCATTGCTGAACCCGAATCATGAGAAGAGTCAAAGGGAGAGGACCCTTGAGCAAGAGAAGGACTTTCAAATAAAACATTTTCAAACGAGACAAGATTTAATGGACTTGCATGATTATCATTCTTACATTTGGACCCATTTTAATGAACACGTGTACTCTAACATTTTTTGTGAATTGGAACAAAATCGACAATTTTTGGAAACGTTTCGAAACTACTATCAGGATATTCATCTAGGGTCACCTGAGAGGACAAGTAGTGTTGACCTTCATATTAAAAGTGTTCAGGAGTTTTTACAGGAAGGGGTTCTCTCTCAACATTCTTTGATGCATCAAAAGGAAGATGATCCCTCTACTATGGGAACCACTGCTTCGTCTAAAATTGAGACCAATACTCCGAAAAACACACCCATTTCACCCCATCCTAATTTATATCCTCATTAATTTTTCCCATTTTCTAGTTTTTAAAAATATTTATTTGTTGACTCATTTTTTTGTGAAATATACACGGCGTGAGTTCTTTTAAAAAACTGTATGCGCCTTTTTTGTTTTAAATGACTACGCATTGTACTGCACAATTTCTGATTTGTGACTTCATTATTTAACTTAATTACTGCATTAGTTATATTTTTCTTCAAATGAGGTACACGCATGAGACAAAAGGTTGAGTTTGATGGCTCAAAAATGGTGGTCAACAATCACTTTGACTTTAAAATTTTGACAAATAAAGTCTAAGCTAACTATTTAATTAAACTTTAGTAACTATTAAATGAGGTTTTTTCCCCAAACTTTCTAAATTACAATTAAACCCTCTCATTTTTTTGACTGGATCATAACAAAAAAACAAGAAAAATCTTGGATACTTTAATCTATTTAATTTTATTCCTTTCTCAACGTTCAATTCCATTCAAAACTCAACTAACTCACTCAATTAAATAAATTATTTACCAGCCCGCTCAATTTTGTTTACACATTTTTACCTAATTGTATTTAAACTTGACTAGTAAATATGAATTTACAAGAGAATAAATCAGACAAAAATAATTAAACAACAATAAACTCTGTATTTAAATTCACTTATAATATTTAATTTAAATATTAATTTATTAAAACTTGTCATATATTTCTCATGATTTAGAATTTGATCAAAACTCAATATTTTTGTCAAACTCAATTTTCACTCAATTAAATTTAAATATTTAATTGAATCATGCCAGCTAAAGTTAATCCATAAAGTACATCTCAGTGTGCAGTGATGACAAGAGAGAGAGAGAGAGAGTACAATGACATCATTATAAAATTCCATCCTATAAAAATCCCCTAAAAAATAATTACAATATCAATCAAATAAATCCTACAACAATGAACAAATTCTCACGTCAAGCCAAAAAAATGCAGTAGCCAAAAGCCTGACCACAACTTGTTTATTTGTCTACTAATAAATTCAAAATTTACCATAAAAATCTAATAAAATTCTCATAAAAATGCCACTATAATCCTAATTCCAAATAAATTTCTCTTATGTAACAGTCAACGGGCAAGCAAAAAGTCAAAATGATAAATCAAAATATGCCACAAAAAAAGAATTGATAGTTTTCGGAAATATTTTTTTTGATTGATTTTTTTTTATTTGTCACATTTCTTCCGTTTGACATAAAGTAGAATAATAAAGAAAAAGAATAAAATAAAAAAATAATTCTTAAGAGATTGGTCATATAAAAGGTAACAAAGATGAGAAGGTAAAATTAAGTACACAAAGACTAGAAAAAAGGGGGGAGAGTACATAAAACCTCCTAAACACACAAACACACACACACACAAACTACACACAAGAGTCATGAGATTTTTTTGAACAGGTTTTTTTGTGTGTGTCATCAAATAAATCTGTCACATAAAAAAAACAATTCACTTGCACTTCCGTAATTCTAATCTCTCACACTCACATATTGACACACTCACAGAGTTGATGTAACAAATCTTGTTTTGATTGAGACGCATTCAACATTCTTTCATCCTCATAAAATAACAAAATTATACTACAAAGAGGAAATCCACATAGGAACATTTTTTGTACAGTATACAGCAGTTAGAAAGTTTTAAAGTCTAGTTAAAGCAAACCATTTTTTTCTCTTCTAATTCTAATTAAATTCTCCTTTTTTTTCTCATTTTCTTTTACTTTTTTTAATTGTAGCCCCCTGATGTGGATGAGGAGGTGGATGAAGATGTAGATCCAGATGTTTGACTTGAAGTGGAGGGAGCTCCATATTGAGCTGATGTTGATGGTGATGAGTATCCTCCTGCATTTCCGGTTCCGGATTGAGAGCCAGAGTATCCTCCAGTGTTTGAGGAACTGGCGGGAGCTCCATATTGAGCTGATGCTGATGATGATGAGTATCCTTGAGCGTTTCCGGTTTGAGAACCAGGGTATCCTCCAGCGTTAGAGTTTGAACTTGCTCTGGCGGGAGCCCCGTATTGAGCTGAAGTTGAGCCGGAATTTGAGCCAGAGTATCCTCCAGCGTTTGATGAAGAACCGGAAGTGGAACCAGAGTATCCTCCAGCGTTTGAGGAACTGGCGGGAGCTCCATATTGAGTTGAAGCTGAGTTAGATCCAGAGTATCCTCCAGCGTTTGAGTTTGAACTTGTTCCAGCGGGGGCACCATATTGAGTTGATGTTGATGAATCGGAACCGGAGTATCCTCCAGCGTTTGATGACGAACCAGAGCTTGAACCAGAATATCCTCCAGTGCTTGAAGAACTGGCGGGAGCTCCGTATTGAGTTGACGCTGAGCTGGAGCCAGTGTATCCTCCAGCGTTTGATGAAGAACCGGAAGTGGAACCAGAGTATCCTCCAGTGTTTGAGGAACTGGCGGGAGCTCCGTATTGAGTTGACGCTGAGCTGGAGCCAGTGTATCCTCCAGCGTTTGATGAAGAACCGGA